>BTHU01000005.1:107173077-107433077 GCA_036184795.1 Tokudaia tokunoshimensis | reverse complement strand
CATTCCAGAGTTGCTTTATCTCATTAACCTACTAGTGCAGATGTTTACCACCCTGGAGTTTTCATCTAATTACCTGAAGACCCCGGGGGCAGCCGCGCGGTCTCCAGCACACTCTCAGCTGGAGAGGTGAGAGCGAAACTCGCTCCTCACAGGTTAGGACCGAGGACTCCCTTTCTTCCATTACGTTCATGTATGTTGGAAATTTCCCCAAATGCATTTTAATCTCCATCTGCCATTATAGGGAAATTTTCCCAATTTTTTTTTTGTTATTACATCTTGTCACTCTAGAATATAATGTTTAACCATCAACCCTCAAGACAAACCTGTGCCTCAAACTCGAAATCTCTCTCTTGGAAATTTATGCGTCTTAAGTTGCTACAAGCAGATCACCGAGCAATGGCTGGCGATAGCATTTGGCTCCATCCTTTGTCCTTGCCACAGCAAGGCCTTCAGGAGGTTCTGATCTCAGGGAGGTCATTACACCAAAGAGGATAGCCCAATGAAAACCCCTCACTTACCACATTTGAGGGAAAGCAGTCAACAAAGCCAAATAGACCAGAAGCCACATGGGTTGACAGCACTAGTCACAGAAACATTTGTCCCTGGCCATGTGGACATTATCCTTGTGTAACAGAGACTCTCTAACAAGGGGCATTCAGAGCAAGCCTGACCTGCATTTTGTGGGAAGATGGGATGTGCTGTGCAGAGAGCGGTCTAAACCAAGCCGTGCTCACCTTGTTGAACAGCTGCCTATTTAGCCAATCTCCCAGTGAAGGAAACAATATTGTTTCCCCATTGCTGCAGCTGTTCTTCATGGCCTCCAGTGAGGTAGGAACTATTAAACCATATCACAGATGGGAAAACCGAGGCTATGAAACGCAATAACTTGTCACACTGAGACACAGACATGGATTCATACTGAGATCTGTGTACCTTTAAAGCTCTTCCTGACAGTTATTTAATGTCCAGACTCCCATCACCCAAAGCAGAATCCAGGCCAGCTCATTCAGCCTCTGCTCCATCACCTGGAAGGATAGATAGAAGACCCAGTCACACCTACAACAGCTTTAACCTCCCACCAGCTCCCTACATGCTCATGCACACACAAGCTCGAGTTTCTGACTGTGGAGGCCAGAGGCTGAGATCAGGTGTCCTCTTCAATTGCTCCTCCCTCTTGTTTTGTGAGGCAGGGTCTCTCACTGGTTTGGTGAGCTGGTGAGCTGGCCAGCTGGCAAGCTCGGGAATCCTCCTGCCTTCATCTGCACAGCACTGGGATTACAGGCGCACACCACCGCACCAGGCTTTTGTGTGGGTTCTGACTATCAAAGCAAGGTCCCGTGCTTGCTGCACAATTGGCCACCTTTCATTCCGACTCCCTATGCTTTCTTGTCTACACTGGGCAGAGCCGGGAGCCATCAAGGTGGGGAGGTAAGTGGGAAGACTCAGAGGCAGCTGGTAAAATAAATTAGCCAACAACTGGGCTGGTGGCCCACATCTTTAATTCCAGCAGAGGCAGGCAGATCTCTGTGAGTTTGAGGCTAGCCTGGTCTACATAGTACGTTCTGGGCTAGCCAGGGTTACAAAGTGAGACCTGATCTCAAAAAGAAAAATCTCCATTTGGAGCTAGAGACAGCTCACTGGATACGAATACTTACGACTCTTGTCTCCTGTTTTGTTTTCTATTTGTTTCTGGTTTCAAATAAATCTCAGAGGGTGCTGCATCCCCTGAAAGTGGAGTTGCAGACAATCGTGAGCCACTGATATGGGTCGTGGAAGCTGAACATGGGTCCCCTTGCAAGAGCACCTCAGACAACCACAGCTCAGGTTTTTCCTCCCAGTCGGTTAGTTTGGCCTATCTTAGAACTTCATGGAAGAAGGAATCATGCTCCTGCCTGACTTCATTGTCATGTGAAGACACTTGAGAAGATTGCCACTGGTGACTCAGGAGGAGAGGCCTCGCTGCAACCTGACCGTACGCACTCCTTGATCTGGGACTTCCCAGCCTCTAGAATGGCTAAGAAGAAAATTGGCTGTTTGAGTCACCTGGTCTATGTCTTTTGTTTTACCAGCGTGAGTTGACTAAAACACACTACAGTCTATTTAGCTATCATCCTGGTGACAGGTGACTGAATTAATAAACTAATTTTTAAATTTAGTTCTGACAGTTTTATACATGAGCACAACTCATTGTGAACTTCTCTGCCCTCTTGTGTTCGCCTCCCTCCCACTCCTCCGGACAACTCTCTTCTCCCCAGCTGCCCTCCTCTTACTTTCTTGGTTTACATTTCTGTGCAGGGTCTTGTGTAGGTACCTACAGCTAGGGTGTATTCATGATTTTATCAGCCCGGTCATATCTAGATGACAATATTTCATAGGATTCCTACCATCCTCCAGCACTTACAACCTTCTTGCCCCTCTTTTCATGATGCCCCATTGTCTTGCAGGGAGGGACATAAATGTCCCATCTACAGATGAACACTCAGTAGTTATCCATCATCAACTAAGCCATAACATCTGGAATGGATACTGCTTAAAACTTCTACATTATTTCCCAGCATCTATATAATGGATATATGTGAATCTAGTCCTTAAATACAAGTATCATCCTTGTATTCTTGAGAAGCACTCTGTTTAACCATGGTTGGTTAGCCTTTGTGTATGTGAATGTGTGTGTAGGGGGGGGTGAGAAGGGCACATGTGTGTGCATTCTGTCTATAGAGGCAGGGAGTCAATGTTGGATGTATTCTTTGATCAGGCTTCACCTTATCTTTTGAGACAAGGCTTCTCACAGAATCTGAAACTCTCAGATTGCCAGCAATCTGAAGGGACCTGCCCCAAAGTTACAGATGTATCTGGAGATTTATGTGGGTGCTGGGAATCTGAACGCAGACTCTCATGCTTACAAAGCAGAGTCTTTACTGAGCCATCTCCCCAGCTCCTGGTTTTTTAACATATAGCGCGATTCTTCTTGCTAACCATCATCTTGGGTTATTATTCACTATTATAAATGAGGTAGAACATTTTCATTTTCATTTTCATTCGGGGTCTCTTTAGAAAGTTTTGAAATCTGTGTGATACTGGCTCTAAAATTCATTTGAAAGACCCGTGATTTATTTTAATTTTTAAATTTAAAACATGATTTTTTTAATAAAAGGTTTATTTTTACTTTTAGTTGTGTGTGTGTACACACACTCACTATCTGATGTGTGCTTTGAAAACCTAACCAGAGTCCTTCACAAGAGCATCATGAGCCCTTAACTGCTGAGTCATGTTTCCAGTCAGTGTGATTTTTTTTGAGTGGGGGAGATTGTTTTTTCTTTTGTTTGTTTGTTTGTTTGCTGTTTGTTTTTTTTGAGACAGGGTTTCTCTGTGTGTAGCCCTGGCTGTCCTGGAACTGACTCAGTCAACCTGGAACTCTAGATCCACTCACCTCTGCCTCCGGAGTGCTGGGGTTAAAGGTGTGCGCCACCACTGCCTGACCTCCGGTGTGATTTTTATCAGCCCTTTGGTGGATGATTTTAGCCTCATGAACAGGTATTTCAAAACAAAATATCTTGAAAAGAAAATGGCACATATACCAAAACCTGGAGTTCTGGCTTTCCTGGGAATCATAGGTGGTTTGATGACTTGAGTTTAATTCTCAAGACCCACACTGTAGAAGAAAAGAACCAACTCCCAATAAGTACCCAATGGTACCCAAGAGAACACACATGTATACACATGCACACACAAGCACACATGTAAGCACACATACATATACATGTACATACACAAACATGAACACATACATGGACACACATACATACACACACAAATAAATAAATGTAATTTGAAAATTTTTGTAAAGTACTGAACGCAAACATTGAACACTGGGTAAGGATATGCATGCTGAAATTTTTACAGATAAAATGTACTGATGCCTCCAATTTACTTTGAAATACATCAAAAAATGAAGACAACTTCAGGGGTGGATGAAAGGAAGGGCAGATGATAGTTACATAATTAAAACAACTAGGGCACGGTGCTGATTGAAGCAGCTAGGTGCTGGGTGTGGGGTGTGCCCCTGCAAGTCTTTCATCTTATCTGTGTGCTTGAAACTTGACAGAATAAAATGTTAAAGGGCTGCTCAGGCCTCACCCTGGGTCAGGAACAAGCAGCCCCAGCAAGGTCATAAGCAAGCCCTGGGTGGCAGCTGTCACCACGAGTACAAAATGTCACTCTGAAGGTACCAGCCGCATTTCAAATACAAACGCCTTTGGGGACCTTTGTGTCCTCTGAAGCAAGGAGGGGCTGAAGCCAGAGCAGACCACTCTCCAACCCCAGGCTTCCTGTGCCTCTGGCAGCAACAGCCCAGAGCTGTCAAACCACCTAAGATTCCCAGGAAAGCCAGAACTCCAGGTTTTGGTATATGCGCCAGATCTTTATTTTTTTTTTCTTCAAGATATTTTGCTTTGAAAATACAGAAAATACATCTGACCCTCATTTCTTTTCAAACTCTATGTTCATAAGGAGCTAGGAAAAAAAAAAGAGAAAGTCCAATATTATTGACTAAGTTTTAGATTTTTTTTTCCCCCAGAGACTGGTTGGTGAGATGCACTCTCTGCTCTTCGGTAGAACCTGAGTTTGGGTCCCAGTACCAACACCAGCTGCTCACAGCCTAATACAGCCCCAGCTCCAAGGAACCCCACACCTTCTTCTAGCCTCCCAAAGCACCTACCTGCATGCATGTGGCGTACGCTCACACAGACACAAACATATGCAGAAATACAAAAATGTTTAATCCAAAATATGCTTTTTTCCAGACAGGGTTTCACGTATCCGAGGCTGGCCTTGAACTCTCTATGAACTGAGGAAGATTTTGAACTTTGGACATCTTGCCACTACCTCCCAAGTAGTATTGCAGGTATATGCTAAAGTAGTGATTCTCAACCTATGGGTCATGACCCCTTTGGGAGAAGTTCAAATGGTTGCTTCACAGGGCTCACCTAGAACTATCTGTGTATCAGATATTCACATTATTATACATAACAATAGCAAAATTACAGTCATGAAGTAGCAATGAAGATAATTTTCTGGTTGGGGGTCACTGCAATGTAAGGAACTGTAATAAAGGGTTGCAGCATCAGGAAGGTTGAGAACCACTGCTCTAGATCATCAAATACAAGGCTCCCTGGTAGGCAGTCCCTCTACCTGCTGGGCCATATCCTCAGCCCCTAATTGACTACATTTTATAAGAAAACCTAAGGGTTTCAGTAAGATGATGGATTATATATTCAATATGTAAAAATGAGTAACTTTGCTATACATAAATTACAATCTATTAGAAAACATACATGAAGTTGAAATCCAGTTTTCAATAGCAACAAAGAAAAAAAAAAGAAACAAACACAGTAAGAAATAGCAGGCTATGACTCAAAGTATAAAATGTTCCTAAGAGTCTGGCAAGATGGCTCAGCAGGTCACAGTGCTTGTCACCATGCCTTAATGACCTGAGTTCAATCTCTGGGATCCAAAGTGGTGGAAGGAAGAAACCAGCACCAAAAGTTCTCCTCTGGGGATTAGAGAGAACGGTCATAGCTAAGAGCACTGACTGCTCCTCTAAAGGACCCAGGTTCAATTCCCAGAGCCTACCTGGCACCTTTCAACCATCTGTAACTCCAGTTCTAGGAAGTCAGCATCCTCTTCTTGCCTACACAGACACCAGGCGCTCATGAGGTGCACATATATATATGTAGGCAAAACACTCATATACATAAAATGAAATAAAAAAAATTCATGTTTAAAAAGTTATCTTCTGACTTCCACTCACACTGTGCTGTGTGTATACACACAGAGAGATAGATGATAGATAGATAGATGATAAATAGATGATAGATAGATAGATAGATAGATAGATAGATAGATAGATAGATAGATAGAAAGAAATGCTAAATGGTATCTGTGAGATGGCTCAGAGGGCAAAAGGACTGTCAAACCAGGCAACCTGTCCTTTGATCTCTCTCTCTCTCTCTCACACACACACACACACACACACTCACTCACTCACACATATACGTACAACAATAAATGAGTAAATACAAAAAATTTCAAAAGTAAAAATGAAATGTTACTGAAGTCCAGGCAATACTGGCTCTATGATGTTTCAGAAGCAACAGCCCCAATATCTCTTCAGCTTAAGACAGAAAATCGTCCTTGTTCTCCCCTGACGTCAGCTATTACAGGAGGCACGGAGGCCTTTGTGCTCACAAATAAGCACTAGGGGAACCTGGAATGCTAGCTCACAGGGTTGCTCCTTCAAGGGAAGGAATGCCCAACCTGTTATCATCCCAGAAGGCTTGGCTTGGGGCGAACACATTTTCTAGCCTGGTGACCTTTGCGCTGTGGCTGGAGACCACATTAGATCTTCCCCAAGACCCTTGTCATGTCTGTTTTTCTCAGTCAATCACATGTCACACATACTTTACAGAGTTTTGATGTGATCACATCCGATCTTTATTCAGCTTACTTTGTTCCTCCAGAAAATGTATGCATGCTTCTCTGTGCACATGGGATTGAGCTGATTATCACTGGGAAGGCTTTCACCAAATTGTGCTGTGCTTAAATATGCCGAAAATAACCTACCTGGGACCAGACTCCTGAAGTTTGAACCAACACCTGCTCCTGTGCAACCAAATTGCTTCCCTGCCCCCTCAGATTGTCTCTCTGCTGGCTATGGAGATCACAGAGATCGCCACACAGACAGGAGTGTGTGACCTTGGATATCTTTATTGGACCTTCCCCCCTCCCCCTCCCCCTCTTCCTCTTCCACCTTCAGGTTCTGACTAGGTCTCCATATAACCATGCCATTGCCCATGATACCTTGCAACTCAAGCCATCCTCCTGCCTCAACTTCTTTGAGTCTTCTTAGTCAAGATCATAATATGATTTCCCAAGAAATGTCATAGTATACTTACATTTCTCATTTTCTCACAGTCAAGGCCATAGAACTTGTTCTGGACAGTGAAATGTGTGACACTTTGAGATGGAGGTAATAACAAGTGAGTCTCTAAATTCTGCTCCCGTGGGTGCTCTCAGACCCAAGGCCTTATGCACCCTGCACAAGCACTCTGCTGCTGTGCTCTAAATGCACGGGGAGCCCCATTAAAGCTCCGGCTGAATACTTCTCCGACGGCAAGGACTAAATAGTAAGCTTATGTGCAAAGATAGCATACAGGGCAGAGCGCAGTGACACGCCATCTCAGAACTCTGCACAGTGGGCAGAAGGAACAGAAGTTCAAGGTCATCCTTAGCTACATAGTGAATTTGAGGCCAGCATGGCCTACATAGTGAGTTCTAGGCCAGCCAAGACTACATACCGAGGCCTGTCTCCAAAACTAAAACATGATAGATAGATAGATAGATAGATAGATAGATAGATAGATAGACAGACAGACAGACAGACAGACAGACAGACAGACAGACAGACAGATTACAAAGCCTCAGCAATTATAATAATTTGCTATGGAAACAGGAATTAAAGGAACAGCCAATGGAAGGAACAGAAAATCTAGAGAGAGACAAATTGCACAGATTTTAGTATAGGCTTGGCTGTCAGAAACAAAGAGGACAGTTTTGATGGCTTGACAGTGTTGTCATCTAGCTAGTGTGTCCACAGAGAGCTAACCCCCTGCCTCCCTTCTTCACATTTTATTAATTATGTGGTACTGGGATGGGATCCAGGGCGTCATACATGCTGGGCAGCCTTCTACCTGTCTTCTTACATATCTACATTTTGGAAAGATGGAAGAATTAAACATTAAAAATAAATCCATGGGTTGGGAAGGTGGCTCAGTGGATAAAGCACCCACTGCACAAGTGTGAGGACCAGAAATGTCAGACAGATGTGATTCCCTGTCTCACTGAATAAGGTTGGAGAGCCACGGAGCATGATCTTCCACATCAACCCTGGGCTTCCATAGCCAGGCACAGCCACATATGTACACCTCCCCCACACACAAAAAATGTATACACACAAGTGCGTAGCACATGTGCACACACGCACATGCACACACACATGCAGAGAGGGAGAGAGAAGCAAAGAAAAATAATAAATTCATGAAAAAAAAACCAGAAAACATAATTTGAAATTCAGAGAACAGTATGATCTTCCCTGTATGTTCCTGAGGCATATATAGATGTAAATCCCAGGAATTGTTTTGGAAATTAGCAAATGTAATTACGCAGACAAATGGAAAATTTCTTCCTCACAAAATAAAAATGAGTCAACGTATCCTTGATTTTGTTATTTTTACTTTGGAACTTTTAAATGTCTTAATAAAAAATAAAATTAGAATTGACTCTAAAGGACAACAAGAAAAAGAATTGCATATATACATATAATTATATGATGCACACACATATGCCAATAGAGAATGATCTCCATATATATTATTAATTGGCGAAAGCAGGATAGCGTTGAGGCCAGTTTCTGAGCACCCATGTATGCTACAGAATCACACAGAGCCCCAACCCAACCCTTGGAGGCTTTTAAACCCAAAGTATACACATTCAAAGTGTCATGGAACACATCCAAAATGCCTAGAAAGACACAGGAGTAAATTTGCGGAGGAAACAGAACATCCCTTTCCAGTCGGGCCCTCTATCACTTACCTTCTGCTGTGATGGTTTCTGTTCTCTAAATCCTAGATGGAAATCACTGGGCTAGAACCATCTAGATGAGACCTGCAGAGTCCCACAGATACAAGACAGGTGAGCTTGCATGGGGAATAAGGAGTTTGCTTAGACATGGAAATAACTTACTATCAAAGACCTGGGTGGCACATTTTGCGGTGGGGGGAGGGGGGCAGGCAAGGGAGAAGAATCTTAACTTCCCTAGCTGTGTTACCTCCAACATCTCCATGCGCATCTGTTTCTTTACTCCTCTAGAAAGAAATTGTTACACTTGCCTTCTAGAACTTCTCCTGGGGGTTGAATGAGACAAAACAAGTAAGGGGCTTAGTTAAAGGGCATGTGTGTAGCAAACATTTAATTAGTAGTCGTTGGAGAGAAGTTAAATTAATTATTTCACCGTGGTATTGTGGAATATTATGTGGCATTTGGAAAGAATTAGATAGGGCTGTGCCTGTTCCCATAGAAAGTGCTCCAGGCACATTTCTCCATGAAAATGGAGCAAAAGAGAGGCCAGCCTGTACACCAGGAGTGCATTTGGGGAAAGGAGAGATTGAGAAAAAACAAATCGTTATGCGCATTCAGAAATATGCAAAGTCGCATGCCAGTCTGCGTGCAGGGTTAGCTCTGGGGTTCCAGAAGGAGGCGGGGCTGGAAGAAAAGGACTCGGCTCATCCCTCTGTGCGCCACCGCACCATGGGAACTTTTTAGTCTAGCATCGATCACTTTTTCAATCTAACAGGGAGGTACATTCCCCCCCCCCCGAACTGTAATGGGAATTGGGGCTCCGGGGCGGCCAGGAGCCCGCTGAGCCCCGCGCTATCAGCTCCGCCATCAGCCGCCATGCGCCCCGCTGCTCACGGCCGGGGCCCAGGCGGTGATGATGAGGCACCGCGCCGTGACAGTAGCCCGGGCTGTGCCGCATTAGCATTGTGCAGCCCTCTGTGTTTGTTCTTTTGTGCTCATTTTCCAGCCAGAGAAACTTGGCGCCGCCCTGGCCGCACCCTGAGCCACCAGACCACCAAGGCACCGGGCTGCATGCAGACTAGGCCACTGGCTCCCTTGAGACCCTGAGGTCCCCAGCCTCCTCCTGCCCAGCCGGTGCGGTGCTGCTTCGGACCTGGAGAGAAGGGAAGGGCCAAAAAGTTATGCCCTGGACCTGCCCATGGCCAGCTGGTAGGCAAGAACTCTGTGCCCTAAGGCATCAGACCAGATCCTACTTCCCCACTCAACAGTCGTTGGTCCACAGCCTTCACAGTAGAGGCTAAGACTACATTTCACACAAGATTCAACTCCCTAGTGTCTGGCACACTGCTTAACTTATTCTTCCTCCACCCCTAGGGATTCATATGTCCAAGGAAATAGGACACACAAGGGTCACTTGTCTTGGGCTTAGCAGAGGTCTTGACATCCCAGAAGCTACTCCACTGGAGGAGGAAACAACAGAGAGCAGCCATGGTGACCCTCTAAGGTAGGACCAAGAGAGCCCTTGGCTCTAGGAAAGTTTCTGGCCAGTTCCAACAAAGAGGCCAGAAAAGGAGTGGCCTTCAAGGAAATAGCTAAGTAGCCCGGAGAGTCCAGCTTGTTATGTCTGCTACCTCGGAATCAAAGGGAGTGGCGGTTTCTATCCACCATCCCGAACTCTTCACCAACCATGACAGGCACGCTGTTCTGCTCATGCCATTAACTAGTTACCTGGGAAGGGGCTCGGCGAGGAGGGGAACAAACCAGGCTATAGCGCTCAAGGGTGTGGTGAGCCAGGACGGGCACCCAGATGAAGAACGCGCCAAGACCCCAGAAATAAACCAGTTGACCAATTGACAACAGTGCCGAGAGAATCCCGTGGGGCTAGTCTCAGCGAATGGTGGGACATTCAAAGTCTCCTCTGCACACCATTTCACATGGAAATTAACCCGAGAACCCAGGAGCCGCCAAGTGGGAGAGTATTCATTTGTCTAGCATGCTCAAGGACCCGAGCACCATGAGGAAAAAACAACAAAAACAAACAAACAAACAAACAAATAAATAAATAACATTTAAAACCTCAAAATGGACAGTAGCCCTAATGGAAAAGGAGGAAGGAAAAGAGGGATAGACAAATCAAAGGCAAAGCCTTGGAAGATGGGATGGAGAAATGACTTAGCAGGTAAGAGCTATGCTGCTCTCTCAGAGGATTTTAGTTCTCTTCCCATTACCCACCTCCGTAGTGCATAACCTCCAGGAACTCCAGCCCCACTGGTCCTTGTGCCCTCTTCTGGCAAACATGGGCACTGCACCCACATGCACAGACACACATAATTACATTAACTAATTTTAAAAAAATAAAAGACCTTTAAAAAGTAGATTAGGAAACATGAGACCTGTCTCAAACAAAACAAAACAAAAATTAAAAACCTTTGTGCTACAAAACAATGAAAAGGAAACCCCAATGTCTTAATTACTTTTTCTAGTGCTGTAATAAGACATTATAACCAAAGAAAGCTACAAAAAGAAAATATGGAATTGGGTTTACGGTTTCAGAGGGTTAGAGTCCATGACAGCAGAGAGAAGGCATCACGGCAGAAACACCTGAGAGCTCACATCTGATCCACAAGTACAGAGCAAGAGAGAGAGATACTAAGAATGGTGTGGTCTTTTGAAACACTGAAGTCCACCCCTAATGACACACCTCCTCCAACAAGATCACACCTCTTAATCCTTCCTAAACAGTTCCATCCACTAGGGGTCAAGTATTCAAACATACGAGCCTATGGGAGACATTTTCATTCAAACCACCACACCCCAAGTGAAATTTTTTAATTATAAATGATATATCTAATAAGGTATTTCCAGCCAGAATACAGAACATAGAACTATTACTACTGAGTAATAAAAAGATAAACCACTAATTATATAAAAAAAAAAAGACTCCATCTAAAAGCACAGGAAACTAAGCCATAGACAGGCAGAATTACAATCAAAGTAAAAAGCTTTAGCACAGCAAAGAGACAAGTTAAGAAATGAGAGGAGATATTTGCTATATGAAAACTCAGCGATAGCAACAAGGGCTGGGGACGTGGCTCAGCTACAGCAGTGTATGCCTGGTGTGTTGAAGGCCTAGGCATGGTGGAGCCCACCCGTCAGCCCAGCACTTGGAAAGTAGAGGCAAGAGGAAGAGAAGTTCAAAGTCATCCTCAGCTCTATAGCAAGTTGGAGGCCAGCCAAAGACAGATATGATTCTGATTCAACAAAACAAACAAACAAACAAACAAACAAAACTCCCACAACTCAATTTAAAGGCTCACATCTTCAATGCCAGCTTTTGCGGGGACAGAGGCAGGCAGACCTCAGTAAGTCTGAGGCCAGCTTGATCTACAGAATGAGTTCCAGAGCAGCCAGGGCTACACAGAAAAAAAAAAAGGCAATAGATTCAAGGAGACATTTTTTAAAAGTGTAGAAATGGCCAATGGTATACAATAAAATGTTCACATGACTAAACGTTACCAGACAAATGCAGATCAAAAGAACTGCATAGCATCTAATTCCAGCAAGAATGGCGGTTACCAGAAAGACAACAACAGAAATAGAATGTGCTGGTGAAGATATGGAGGGAGAGAAAGCCTTACATCCTGTGCTTACATAAGATCACACAACTATTAAGGAAAACAGTACAGAGAACTCTCAAAACCTGAACGCTACAACTCATGTATGACCCATGAGCTCCAGCACCGGACATAGAAGGAGATGAAGTCGATGTGTCCGAGGTACAGCTTCACTTCTTTTTTTTCTTTTGGTTTTTCAAGACAAGGTTTCTCTGTGTAGCCCTGGCTGTCCTGGAACTCACTCTGTAGACCAGGCTGGCCTCGAACTCAGAAATCTGCCTGCCTCTGCCTCTGCCTCTGCCTCCCGAGTGCTGGGATTAAAGGCGTGCACCACCACTGCCCGGATAGCTTCACTTCTAAGGTCACTGCAGCATGGAGTTTCAGCAGCAAAGGAATGGAAACAATGTAGGTGTCCATCAACTGACAAGGAGAGAGACACATCTGTGAAGGAGTGCTACTAAGCCATTAAAAAAAAACCGAGAGCTTGGGGCTGGAGAGATGGCTCAGAGGTTAAGAGCACTGACTGCTCTTCCAGAGGTCCTGAGTTCAATTCCCAGCAACCACATGGTGGCTTTTAACCGTCTGTAGTGGTATCTCATTCTAGTGTGTCTGAAGACAGCTACAGTGTGTGTACACACACACACTAAATGAAATCTTATAAAACAAAAGCAAAACAAAAACGAAAAACAAGAATTTGTCATTTGCCCCAACATGGGTGGTGTTTAAGTGAAAGAAGCCAGAAACGCGGGTGCCCCGTGCTAACTGGGGAAAGGTTAGCCGGTCAGGGCTAAGCTGCTCACCAGAAGATTCAGAAGTTCTGGTGTCATTGCACTGCACGTGACCACAGGAGGCAGCCATTAAGTTCCATATATCTTGAAGAGTTAGAATAAGAGCACTTTGGATGTTGACACATACCCAGCCTTTAACATGTGACATGGTGTTGCCATCCAAAAAAGTCACCCTTGAGAGTGCACAATAGAGGGACAGAAGAAAAATTACAAACAAAATCTCACAACATGTTAAGTTTATAGTCTTGTGCTTGGTTCATTCAGACTTCTCCTGGACACATACAGCCCACGGGATATGCCTCCAGTGAATGTTTGAGGACATTGATTTGTTTAACTTGGTTACACAATGGGTACAGGTACTGAAACATTGTGTGGCAGTACTCTATTAATATGTGAAATTTTAGTGATTTTTTTTTTACATATCAGTTGAAAACACTTTGACTAAGGGGGAGTATAAATAGCTATTTTACAAAAGATATACAACTGTCTGATAAACCCATAAAAAGATGCTCACTTAGAATCATTGATTATTGGGAACACAAGCATCAAACTACCTCACTAGAGTGGCCATACGCCACAGAGACAGTATGGAGAAACCAGAGCTCTTGTGCATTGCTGACATGAACGTGAAATGCCACAAGCACTGGAAAGTGCTTGTAGAGTTTGGCAACTCTACAAAAAAAAAAAAATGAGGCATAGGGTTACCATATGACCCAGCCATTCTACACCTAGGTATAATCAAGAGATAAAACAAAAATAAACAAAAACTGCATCTAAGAGGGCTAGGGAGGTGGCTCGGCAGCTAAATATGCCTGTGGCTCCTACAGAGACCTGAGTTCCACCCAAGTTCTGTCCCTAGCACCAGGTGACACACACCTGTCAATAACCCCAGCTCCGGGTGATCTGACAACCTTCCTCCAGCCTCCCTAGGTACACATGTGCATGTGCACATATACACAGAAGGACATGTAAACATAAAATAAATGTCTTTTTAAATGTCCATGAATTTCCTACTAATTTTATCCATGATTGCCGGAATATAGACAATTCAGTGGTGGATGGGTAGGTGAAATATGGACTGCCCATATGACTGAATATTGCCAGGGAATATGAGTTTAGCAGGGTACATAGAAAGTACTTAAGGGCCTGCTACACAATGAACTTTTGGGACACTATACCAAGTGAGAGAAACCAATCACAAAAGGCCACGGATTGTGTTACTCCGTTTGCATGAAATGGCTAGGACAGGGAAACATATAAAAGCAGGAAGTAGATTTGAGGCTGTGGGGAACTGGATGGGAAAAGGTAATTGAGAGAGACTACGGACAAGTCTCAGGCTTCTTTAGGGTATGATTTAAGGATTCTACAATTAGACAGTCCCTGTAAATACACCAAAGCCCAATGAACCACACACATCTAACAGATGAATTTATGGTATGTGAATTACATCTAATTAAACTGATTTTTTTTTTTTTTAAGAAGGAGGGCTGGGAGATGACTCAGGATAATTACCACACAAGCCTGATGATCTGAATTTGGTCCCCAAAACCCACGTAAAAAGATGGATGAGGTGGTATGCCTTTGTGGTTCCAGCACACTTATGTATAGGGAGATGTGAGGCAGAGACAGAGAGATCTCCCAGAAGATCAAGAGCGGGAGCTGTGCGGCAGAAACAAGAAGAGACTCTGCCTGCCTCAACATGGTGGAAGAAGACAACCAACTCCCAAGTGTCCCCTGACCTCTACGTGTGTACACACACCAGAATAATAAATAAATACATGTATTTTCTAAAAATGTTTTTAAAAGGGAGCATGTGGGTATGGTGGTACCTTTAGTCTTAGCACAGAGAAGACTGAGGCGGGGGATTATGAATTAGGGCTATAGAGTGAGAGACCTTGTCTCAAAGAAACAAAACAAGAATAACTAGGCCAGACCTGTAGCTCGGTAGTGCACTGCTTTGCCTAGCCCTCAAAAGGTCACAGGTTCAACCCCAAGCATTACAAAATTTTAAATAAACTTCTCAACTGAAAGAGGGGGCAAAAGAGAAGGCGTTAAAGCATTACCTGTGCGGGTGACAGTCGTGTAAAGAGTTCAGCAGTGGGCTGGGATGTAGCTCAGTGGGTAGAGAGCTTGCCTTAACACACAGGGAGCCGCTGGATTTGACCCCCAGCATCTCATAAGCCAGGTGTGACAGTGCATACCTGCAATCCCAACACTTAGCATTCGGAGGATTAGAAGCTCAAGGTTATATGTGTCTACATAGTTTGAAGCCAGTCTGGTATACCTGGGATCCTAGAAGAAGCTGGGGTCGGGGTGGGGGGTTAGACAGGTATAGGGGTGGGGGTAAGGGGAGGGGTGGGGGAATTCGGTCACCACTGAAAACATCCTAGCTCTTTTTTTTTCTCCCAGCCTGCAATCTTGCACTTCTCCAGACAGGTGGACATGCTTTTGAGACAAGCAGTTCCCAGTGACCACTTAATGTTCCTCTGGGGCAGGAATGCAAGTGAACAAGAAATACTTTCATTTCCTTTAAGACCATCTTGAGGAGAAAATCATTACCAAGGTTTGTCCCTAACCCAGAGTGGCTCCAGGATGGCAGTTCCACGCCTAAGAGGACTCTGGTCACATATTGGTCATCTGTCCTATTTGGTCTTGAGAAGATGATGTGTAAGAACCTCACCATCACACCCTCCCGTGGCAGAAGCTCTGCAGCCTTCAGGTCACTCAGCCAGCGCTCTGGGGTCATATCTGCCCTGAACCTGAGTCCTTGCAGCCTTTGAAGGCACCTACTATGTGCCCCATTCAGTCCTCTCCACCCCCCTTCACTTTCCAAGAAACTCCCCACTCCCACACCCAGTACTTGGCTGGGTACTCAGTACTCAGGTACTCAGGGAACTTGGCTCTTCCAGAAGTGGTGCTCTCATCCCTTCAGTCACTCCTGCTTGGCCCTGCACAAGAATCCCAGGGGCAGAATCATTTGAAGGGCAGACTGCAAACTCGGAGAATGGGGAAAAATCAAAAGGCATTCTTGCATCAAAAATAGATCCTGCCACACGCAGTCACCAGAAAGCTGTGACAGCATGAGGGGCTGTGCCTTGGGTAGGAGTTGGAGGATGCGGGGCAGGCCTGGACAGTGACATCCTCGGGCGGTCAGTGGCCTTCAGGAAAAGCTTGGCCATGGTAAGCTCTTCATAAATAATCACAGAAGGGATGCAAGAACCAAAGGGCCTGGCTGCTTCAGCTACACAGTAAGCTTTCTGCCCTAACCAGGCAGGGCATCAGACCCCAACATCAAAGGCCGGGATCCTGACGCAGCCTTTTATCTCTCAGATTCTACACTCAAAGCATGACCTATATAGCCCAAGAGCTGCAGCGGTGACACCCACCCTGACTACTTAGGACAAAGCATCTTCCTCAGCCACCTTCAGAACAACCACCCTCAGTACCACTGAGCTGTGCTTCCAGATGCAGGTCCCCTCCGCTCCTCCATTCATTCTGTATGGGAACTCTCCCACATTCCTTATTTGTTTGTTTGTTTATTGTTGACAGGGTCTCACTGTGAGCCTGTCCTGGCCTGGATCTCAAGGCTTCAGACTAACAGAAATCCCCCTGCCCCCGAGTGCTGGGATCAAAAGTGTGCATCACCACACCCAGCTTTGTATTTCTTTAATTAGTCTGCATGTGTGTACACGTGTGTGCACATGTGTGTACACGTGTGTGCACATGTGCATGTGTACATGGCGGTGAATGTGGAGACTGAAGATCACCCTCAGGTGTTGCCCCATCCCCCTTATGTTTTTGGAGATAGCTCATCTGTTTGGCTGGGCTGCCTAACCAACAAGTTCCAGAGAGCCTCCTCTTGCTGCCTCAAACATCATGGCTAAGAAGCAAGTTGGGAAGGAAAGGTTTACTCAGCTTACACTTCCTCATTGCTGTTCATCACTAAAGGAAGTCAGGACTGGAACTCAAGCAGGTCAGGAAGCAGGAGCTGATGCAGAGGCCATGGAGGGATGGTCCTTACTGGCTTGCTTCCCCTGGCTTGCTCAGCTTGCTTTCTTATAGAACCCAAGACTACCAGCCCAGAGATGGCACCACCTACAAGGGGCCCTCCCCTCTTGATCACCAACTGAGAAAATGCCCCACAGTTGGATCTCATGGAGGCACTTCCCCAACTGAAGCTCCTTTCTCTGTGATAACTCCAGCCTGTGTCAAGTTGACACACAAAACCAGCCAGCCAGTACAGGTGCCCTGCCAGTCTGAGTTCAGAATCAAGGGTGGATGAGAAGGCTCAGCAGATACAGGAGTTTGCTGATATGTCTGAAAACCCTAGTTTGATGCCCAGAACCCGCAGGGTGGAAGGACAAACTGACTCTACAATTGTCTTTTGACCTCCACACTCTTGGTGTGATACCCACATGTATGTACACACAAACAACACATAAAGTAAATGTTAAAAAGGAAAGCAGTCAAACACCAGCACCAGCTCAAACTTCGCTGGGTTCACCCTAAGCAGAACCATCAGGTTCCCAGCCTCAACCTGCTAAGGAACAAGCTCTGTGCTGGAATCTGGAGACCCGGGCTTGGTTTCCCTGTGACCTTGCACGTTGCTCTGCCTCACAGCTGGACGGCTCCCTTCTCTGTGGAAGGGATCTGTCTCACATCCAGAGCAGAGGATTTGCCCACCGGACTATCTTTGTAGCGATGGCCCCAACAGTCCATTCGCTCGGCCTGAGTAGATTCACCAGCCTTCTCAGTCCGGTCCCCTCTTGCCTCTCCATCTGGACCTCTGTTCCTGATGTCCCTTCCCCTGGGATCCTCTCTGCTCCTGCCCAACATAACTTCCTCCAAAAACCACCTCACCCTGTACATTCACAGCACAATGTCTTAGGATTCCCCAAACCGCAGACTCCCTTCCTTGTTTTCACATAGGCTATATCCTTGCACGGAGCACAGTATGTGGATTACATACTGTGGTTCTGATTAAGGTTTCATGGTTTATGCAGGGCTGAGGACCAAACCAGGGCTTTGTGTGAGCTACCTAAGCACTGTCAGCTGAGCTAGAGCCCAGCCCTATTTTCTCTCGTTCTCCTTTTCTCTCTCCTCCTCTCTCCTTCCCTCCCTCCCTTCTTCCCTCCTCCTCCTCCTCCTATTCTCCTCCTCCTCCTTTTCTCCTCCTCCTTTTCTCCTCCTCCTCCTCTCCTCCGTTATTTTCTCTCTTTCTTTAAGATGGAGTCTCTTTCTGTTGCCCAGGCTGTTCTGGCATTCCTGTGTTCAAGCAATCCTCCTGCCTCAACTTCTCCATTTCCTGGGATGGTAGACACGTGCTACTAACTGTTCTGCAGCTCTTTCCTTCCAGTTGAAGCATCCCCTCCTAGGTAGAGGAGAAAGGCTCATGGGAAGCTCGCAGAAACAAGAATTGGAAAGCAGGCAGAGAGTTACAGGATTCATGTCTTCTCTATAGAAGCAATAATCAATTGTTGGGGAAGAGGAGACTTAGCCCTGCAGGCTGGACGGGGGGGGGGGGGGGGGGGGGGAGGGGGGCTGTGGGGACGCAGCCTGGGGCTCTCTCCCATGCTGGGGTAGGCTTTGAGTCACCTGTAAGTAAGTTTGTTCAGGTTTTGTCTTTTACTGTCTATTGTAATGCTAAGTGTGTGCCCATCTCACCACCCCCAGATCTGGAGTCTGCACATAGCCTCAAGTGACCCTGCCCCCAAGTTATTTCTGAAAGGTAAATAAAGATGTCGACAGCCAATAACTGGACAGGAGAGACATAGGTGGGGTTTAGGTTTCCAGGGTCTGAGATCAGAGGAGAAGAAGAAGGTGTGAGAGGAGGAGGAAGAAGAAGCTATCATGGTTACCTAAGCCATAAAAACCTGGCCCTGGGGCTGGGCAATGGGAGTTAAAAGCAGCCCAGACGGAACATAGTAAATGGTAAGTAATAATCCAGGGCTATCACTAGGAAAGTAGATTCTAATAGCATGGAGGGTAGGTAAATGTCCACCTGTTGTGCTGTTTAAGGCTTATTTTAAATATAAGGGTTGTGTGTGTCTTTTGTCCAGGAATTAAAGGGTCAAAGGCAGGGTAAAAACCCAGATTGAAGTTAAAAACTTCTACAACATAATCCCAATAAATGTATTGGTTTACAAGCTAGTCTTTGATAGAACTGTTTCTTTGGCCAGCTCTGATAAACAGACGTTTGCTCACAGCTATCCAGGAAAAGTCACAGAGCAGATTGTTGGTCACTCTGGGACTGGTTCATTTTCCTTTAATCCCAGCACTTGGAAGGCAGAGGCAGGCAGATCTCAGAGTTCCGGCCAGCCTGGTCTGTAGAGCCAGCTCTAAGACAGCCAGGGCTACACAGAGAAATCTTGTCTCAAAAGGAAAAAAAGAATTAATTAAAACTAAAACGAAAGGGTGAAGCAATTGGCTCCTTTACTACCAACCCCGATGACCTGAGTTCCATCCCCAGAACCCAACCCAGTAGAAGGAGAGGACAGACTTCCGGTTGTTCTCTGACCAAAATACATGTTCTGTGTCACATGCACTAAATAAATAAACAAATAAATGCATGCTAATTAATCAATTTAGTTAATCAAATAATTTAAAAATGGGCATGGTATTGCATACCTGCAACGCCAATACCAGGAAGATTCTGAGTTTGAGGCCAACCGACCTGCGCTGCAGAGTGAGAGTCTGCCTCGGAAAAAAACAATGTTTTTAAATTCAATTAAAAGAGTCATTTTGGGCTGAAACTCTCAAGGGTCTTTGCGGGGACAGAAGCAGCTGAAAAGATCTGCTTAAAGTTTAAAATGTTTGGATATAAATATTTTTAGCGCCTGCGAGCTACCCATATGTACACGCATTCGGGAGCGCGTCTTTCTTCTCCTCCTCGCTGCTCTCGAGGGTGACGTGAGCCTCATCCACACAGGAAGGATCTAAACGACCTGATGATTACAGGATAATATTCATACGATGAGGTTAAAGGCACTGGCTGCAAAGTTCTTTCATAAGCCCCGCTCCACGAGAGGGGAAAATAATTTATGAGAACACGAACAATTAGCACTTTGTAAAAAAGAAATAATGCGCTTCACTTGATCCCTATATTTAACATCAATTAAAGATTATCCTCATGAATGAAACCCGACCTGGAAATTAACAAGGGATTTAAATTGCATTATGCAAGCAAGAGAGAGGAGCCCGAGCGTTGGTTCAGGGTTTCCAAGATCCCCAGTTTCATCTGTGCGGGATAGCTTGGCCATCCTTCACATTTCTCTGAGATTCAGGGAACTGCAGAAGCACCACATGGGCGTCTCAGTGTTTGCTTCAGCAAAACGAAAGAAAGGGGGAAGCGTGAAGAAAAAAAAACGGTATAGCTGCAAACACAAGGTTGACACCCTTCATTTTTAAAAATAACTTCTGGGTCATTTTTTTTTAAACTGATAAAACTGACCTGGAGAGTCCCTGTAAAAGGATGTCTGTGCTGCTCCAGGACATTGTATGTGGACCATCTCCTCAAGGGCCAGCTGAGAAATTATGTTCCCAGTCAATCGGTTCCAAGTCACTGAATTTTTTTTTTCTCCACCAAAATGAGAAGTTCAAAGGAGATAAAATGAGCTGGACGTGGCGGCTCACAGCTGCAATCCCAGCATTTGGGCAACTGAAGCAGGAGGTGTATTTCGAGTTCAAAGCTATCCTGTGCTTTATAGTGAGTTTGAGGCTAGCCTAGGCTACACAGCCAGACTCCCCCATCTCAAAAAGGAGGTGGGGACGAGGGAATGAAACAAATGTCAGAAAACAAGTGTGGGCTCTAGATACTTTTTAATTTTTATTTTTTATTTGTACATACGTGTGCGTACCCACAGAGGCCAGAAGAGGGCGTCAGAGGGCCAGAGGTCTGGAGGTTGTGAGCCGCCGGATCTGAGCTCTCGGATCCCAGCTTGGTTGCTCTAAACAATGGGTTCCTTTCTCCAGCTACTTTGTGTCCTCAGCAACCTCCTGCTCAGTAAACCAGGGTTGTTGTCCCTAGGTCTGGAACTTGACCTAGGTTCAGAGGTTTCTGAGGCTCACTTGGGACTGTGGAAGCACAGAAAGCCGCACAGAGGGCATGCTGAGAGCCCCAGGCGCTGAGAGGCCCTGAACCGAGAGGGAGCTCTGACTGTGGCCTTCTGACACAAGCACCCTGCTGCTTCTGGGGGTGGTTGGGAAAGGACACGTCAGGAACACGGCTCTGATGCTGATTGCTAAGAATTGTCACACTGGGAGAAGCAGAATGTTTCTTGCTGTCTTTCCGACCCCCTGGAAGGAAGGGTCTTGTTCAGAAGGTGCCCCCTGAGAAACTGACTTTGGCTTGTGCCCCACCCCCTGCCTCTGTACTGCGGACCTTACTACACATTGTTCCTAGTGCTAGATCTGGGGACAACTTAGCCCCGTTCAGAGGGGTGGGGGGCTCACCTCTCGCACTCCTGCTTGCTGTGTGGATTGGTTTCTTCATTGTTATCTTGGGAAAAGAGAAAGCAGATGTTAACCATTACCCCTTGAGAATTCACCTTGCTAGGCTGTAAAATTCTGCATTATTAACATTCCAAAATTCTTCCATTCTCTGTGCACATCTTAGATGGGGGTGTGCGTGTGTGTGTGTGTGCGTGTGTGTGTGTGTGTGTGTGCGTGCGTGCGTGTGTATGTGTGTGCGTGTGTGTGTGTGTGTGTGTGTGTGTGTGTGTGTGTGCGCGCGCGCGCGTGAATATTTGAGAATTCAAAACTGTGGAGAGGATAGAGGTGGCAGAAGTTTATTAAATTGGCCCAGGGCGGTTTTGAAATTTGAAAGTTTCTCACACTTCATGGCTCTGGGCCAACTCCGAGCTGGCTCAGCTGAGCAGCCCACACAGGGCTCCATCACCAAAGCGAGGCGAGGCGCGCTCCCTCCGTCCTCGAGGCGAGCGAGCATTTGAGGGTGCTGAGGGAGGAGGCCTTAAGGTTTGCCCAGCTCCAGCTAGGCTCCGGGTCACACCGAGCATATGGGAGACGCTCGGGTGACTTTGTGGTGAGCGTGTGGAATCTCGAAGCATAGCATTGACGAAGCTTATGCATAAGGCCTCCCAGGGCACGGAGCTAGCTCCCTCCAGACGCCAGTGATGGAGCCTACGGGGTTTCTCTTTCTCAGATCTGCCTGACCCACGGGGCAGTTGGAGGTCCGCGTTGTTGCTGCTGCTGCTGCTGCTATTGTATTGTCATTCTCGTATTTCTCTGTTTGATGGGAGAAAGGAAGAAGCAAAGTCAAATACTTATAAAACTCTTGCAAACACACACACTTTTGCCACAGGATGACAGCGGATTCTGGTGGCAATAGGGCCAAGTGCTGAGAGCCAAGGCTTTGAAATCAGAAGCCTTGGGCTAACCTCTGCCGCTGTGCCTTTTCAGCTGTATTACCTTACCAATGCTAAGTAGCCAACCTGGCCCTCAGTTTTCATCTCTGTGAAATGGGAACATCAGCAACACCTGTGCTATAGGGGCGCTATGAAGACAAAGGAGGGGACATGAAATACAGTCTCTGGCATGTGGTAGACGCCCAAGAAATGCAAGTAGAATGTTTTATTATCTTTTAATTACTTGTTTATTTGCTTCACTTTATGTGTATGAATGTTTTGGCTGTATGCATGCATGTATGTGTACCACATGTACCTGTTGGGTCCCCTGGAACTGGAGTCATGGATGGTCGTGAGCTACAAGGCTGGGTGCTGGGAACTGAACCCTGATCCTCTGTTAGAACAACAAGTGCTCTTAATCCTGAGCCATCTCTCCAGCCACGCGTCTATTATTTTCATCATTGTTATTGTTGGTGAGGTCATGGTTGGGCAGCTGGGTCCCCAAGATTGGTAGACCCCACAAGCCTGACCCTGGAACTGCAAGCTGAGACTTGCTGCATGACTCAGTGAGCTTGACGGGAGTCACGCTGCAAAACAAAACCCCCTTCCCAAAGGAGGTATGCACTTCTTGCCCCAACTCCATGTCCTAGGTCCTCAGTCCCTCCCCCAAGCTTTGATTTCAGAATTCCCAGCTATAAAAAATTCACTAAGGGCTGGAGAGGTGGCTTAGTGGTTAAGAACACTGACTGCTCTTCAAGAGGTCCTGAGTTCAAATTCCAGAACCATATGGTGGCTCACAACCATCTGTAATGGGATCTGATGCCCTCTTTTGGTGTGTCTGAAGAGAGTGACAGTGTACTCACATGCATAAAATAAATAAATAAATAAATCTTTTTTAAAAACTCACTAAGAATATTTTAGGAAGAAAAGAAAGACAAAATAGAATCCAATTCCTGCAACTAACTAAATAACTAGAACTTTCAACTAATGGAATTTTAAAATGTACTCATCTTAAGGGAAAAGCTGGTCCAGTGCTAACCTCCATCACTGTCTCCCTCCAGGGGTAGCCTGTTTGTTCTCTAGCCCAATGAAGCCTAAGAAAACCCAAGTAAGTCCTGCAGTTTCTTGAGCCACAAGGAGTGGAGAACAAAAGACTCCTTGGCTTTGTGGTAAAGCAAGTCAAGAGCTGGGAACACCCCTGTAATTTCATCATTTGAGAGACTGAGGCAGAATTACGTGAGTTCAAAGCCAGCCTATACAGTGAAACTATATCATGCAAAAATACTCAAGAAGAACCCATAGCCGGACAGGGGTAAAAACTGGCACAAGATCGGATGAAGGTGGAAGGGACGGTCTCATTACCTCAAATGACTGACCGAAGTAACTGGTCCTGAGCCACACATTCCCTGGCACTTTGGGCCAATGCTGTTTGCAGAATCCCCAGCTCAGGGTGTGGGAGGCTGAGAACCCGTAGAGGGAGCTGTGTAGGCAGGTACTCCCCTGCCTGAGCAGACAGCCATCTATCACTTGGAGAGGCAGCAGTGGTAGGGATGTGAACTCTGTCGCCCCCTCTTCTGCTGCTTTCCCCAGCAGGCTGGGAAAAGCCTAGGCAGGAGTGCAGAGAAACAGAAGTTGAGCTCCAAACCGATTGGCTACCTTGCCCCCTTTTCAGGATCGACACTGCAGACACAAGTTTCTTCATTTCCTTACACAGCCTCTTAAGTTGACAATAAGGACAGCTGCTCTAGACCCTTAAGTGCTGTCAAAGGGGGCTCCTGGTGAGCATGGGAGACAAGAGAGCTCTCTGGGGTCAGCACCTCTGCTGGGGACCCTGGGGAGACTCTCTCCCATACCACCCACCGTCTGCTGGGCCATGGAGGGGCAGGGTGGCGGAATTAGCAAGTAATTTGATGGCAGGCCTGATAGGGACTGGGTCCCTTCCAAAATCACCTCTGCAGGCTCTGCACCCTCAGTGCACTGGGCAAGGTTAATGCTTTGGAACCCCCATCCCAGGGCCGCAGGCAGGGTCCATCCTGGGGGCCGCAGGCAGGGTGCTCTGAGCCTTTGAGGCCTAAGCTGAGCCGACAGGCTCCATTAGAGAGCAGCTCTGTCGTGGAAGTCGTGATGTTAACCGAGAGCCATGCGGTGGATAGCAATTCCCCACAGTTCCTGTGCTGGGGTGCAGGCCAGACACTTTTCCTTAGGGGTGACTGGGACAATCAGGGAACACTCCTAGTCCCATTTCCCAGCTGTCCTCCTCTAGCTTGACCTGTAGGGAGAAGTGTGGCCTGGGGACCCTCCCCTACCCCAGGACACCCATCTTCCCAAACACCCAACTCCACTCCTGAGGCCTAATGGTCCATGCACCCTGGGATCAAATCTTCAGAGTTTAAGGCAGGGAAGCCAGTGGGTGGGAGAGGTGACCTGAGTCCACGAGAGAGCTTGCGTACACAAAATAAATAATAATGCAGATTTTTTTAATTAAAAAAAAAGTGGAAAACTTTGGAGTAGGTTCAGAAGTAGCAAGAGTTCTGGAAAATCCCAACCATTGTAGCAAAAGCAAGCCTTTCTCCCTCTAGGCCTGAACATCCTCACTTCAAAGGTTCAAGGACAAAGCCCAACCTGAATCACAATGCAGTTGTTACCACCTAAGACAGCAGGTAGGTCAAGCCAGGGCCAGGCTGAGCCCTATTTCTCTAAGAGGGGCAAGAAGTTGCCTCCTGCCAAAGAACTGGACTGAAGAGGAAGTCAGGGGGGACTATTCGGATCTCATCCGACCAGGAGTTGGATCTGGAACAGCAATACCCTTGAAGTCAGAGGCCATAAGACTTTGAACCTAACAGAACAAGATCAATAAAAGGACCTCATGGACCCCTGGTCCTGGAAAGACTGGATGTAGGGGAACGCCAGGACAGAGTAACGAGAGGAGGTTGAATGGAGAAAAGAGGGAGGGAAGGGGGCTTATGGGACTTTCGGGGAGGGAGGAAACGGGAAAGGGGAAATGATTTGGAATGTAAATTAAAAAAATAAAATAAATTTAAAAAAAGGACCTCATGAATTCATGCACTCCAGGGACAGAGCCAACTCCCTGGGTTCCACTCTCTCCCTCTTTAGGAAAAGCACGAGTTCTCCACATACACAGTCTGTTTCAGTAGCTGGACCCAGGACCCCAAGTCTCAGTAGCCTCAGAGATGCTCCAATCTCTGTCTATCCAAAGGTGTAGCTGTGGATTGGGCATTGTAGATCCTGTGAGGGGCGTTGTTTTGGCTCAGAGGAAGGCCAGGATAGTGTGAGGTACAAAACACTCAAATCTAAAAGCAATTGAGAACGACTGGAAAGTGTCGACCATGGTCAGGGGCCAAATCTAACTGCAGTGGGTCGGCCTGCTGGAGTAGTGTTTCCTATGTATCTGCCTGGATCCAAGGCGCCCACCCTCCCTGGTCTGTTGACTCCCCAAGCAGGTAAGGTGGTACTGGTCACCTAGGATAGCTCTCCAAGACGACGATCTATCCTAACTGCAAGACAGCTGCCAGCCCTTCCCTTCTAGTGGCTATCATGCAAGCCGGGTCTTGTGTGCCAATGCCTCCACCTAAGAAGCCACCCTCCTGACAGGGGCCACCAGCCTGACAGGCTAGTGCGGTCGCTGCGCCGGGGCTAATCCCGGGCGGAGACCGAGACTGCCATCTAGTGGGCACGGCGGGTGCCGTCGGGGACCCGAGTCCGGCCCAAAGCCAGAGGCTCCTGGGTCTGCGCCTGCTTGGCTCCTTTGGAAGCCAGGACTCCCGGCTCAAAATTCAGCTCGAGCTGTGTGATCTCATCCCCCAACCCTTTCTGGGTCAAACTCACTTTCTGGTAAACCAACTGGATACAACTTCATCATTCGAGTCGTCGGAAAATGCGGGACTCAGGGTCGTTGCCCGCTCCTTCTCCAGACCATTGCCCCACGCTCTTATCCAATCAAAGAGCCAATCTGGTCCCCAAAACAAGGAAGATGGAAGGAGACGCTGTGGAAGCCGGGAAAGCAGAGATCCGCTCTGAACAGCAGGATCATTTTCTAGGAATTGTAAACCCAGAACTGTAAATAAAATGCTAATGATTTATTCCTGCTCAAACTCCGGGGGCTGCGTCGCAGCTTTTGAAGACAATTCCAAGCTTGGCTTTCCAGGAAGGCGGGCCTCCCCGCGGCGCCTCCTTAGGCTCTGCAAGGGCTTCCCCCACAGGGTCTTTTCCTTCTGGCATGGATTCCCATGAGGGCTCTGGGAACGTTCACGGACTTCTCTGTAAACCTTGACTGCCCTACCTGTGCTAAGGCATTTCTTTAAATGGTGAGCTTTAAATAAGTAAATAAAAGCCATTAGGGAGCACAAATTTGCATCTGCGGCTGCCACTGGGCTACCCGATGCCTGGGTGTGCTAGATAGGCTGAGGGCCAGGGGGTAAAGATAGAGGCCAGAAGACTGTAGTCCAGCCAGCCCAGCTGACAGGGACAGCAAAGATGGCTTCATTTCTCCCTCCCCACTCAGCAAAAGGTACTCAGAACAGGCAGCCCCAGGCTTGGAGCCATCTGCAGAGGCGTGGGTGCTAAGGCTAGGTAGGGCACTCTCCACAGAGGCACACCAATGACTTTGCTTGTGTTAGCAAACTTCTCTTCCCCAGACTTCTTTTACATGATTTCTGGGAAAATGGCAAGTCTCTGGTTTAACACGGGCCTTTCTTCGAATGTGTTTTTGAATGTAAGATCCAAGTGACGAAACGGTCAAGTCCCCTGTCTCCATTAAGAAGATGTAGTCCAGACTGGTCTGGAACCCATAGTCCCCTAAGATTATAAGCATGTACCCCCACACACATGCACCACCACACACATGTGGTGAGCCTCCATATTACCAAGGAAACACTTAGTGGTCACTGGTCGATCCATACATTACGTTATTGAGGAAACGTGTGTCCTACAGAAGCCAATACAGAAAGCTTTATTCTGCGGTTCATTGGAAAGCATACTGATCTACATAGGACTGAATTCTGATCCCACGGGATATTATCAGATAGATGAAACAATTGTAATCCATAGGGGACTCACAGCCTAGGTCAGGCCTCCTTACAAATCATGGAGTCCAGTTACTTACCCGTCCCTGTCCTCTGTCACGGAGATGTGGATCCTAGCCCAGCCAAGTATTCCTCAAATAGGTGGGTGTTTTGAGGGACTTTATGAAAGAATCGGGTCTCTGAAGCTTAAAATAAAACAAAAAGTCAGGACCACAGGTTTTTTTAAAAAAGCTCTTTAAGACATCCGACCCTCACCCTATAAGTTGTGCCATCTTAAGGATCGTACGTCAGTTCCTGTGGCAGGATTCTAATAGTTCTTTTTTAAAAAACAAAACAAATAATAATTTTTATGGACTGGTGACATGGCTCATCAGGTAAAGCACTCGTCTCACAAGTGTGAGCCTCTGCGTTCATATCCCAGAACCCCCACAAAGGCAAATATAGCCAAGGACCTATGTCCCCAGTGCTCCACTTGAAAGATAGGAGGGGGAGATAGGAGACACCTTGGGAGTCTGTGCACCAGCTACCCCGGTGCAAACAGCAAGATAATAGAAGACCCCTTCCTCAGACCAGGCAGACAGTGAGGACCAATACCCAAGGGTGTACTCTCACTTCCACATATTCCATGCCATGCATGCACTGCACGCACACACACACACACACACACACACACACACACACACGATAAAAAAAAAAACAGTCTATGCAAAGGAAAAGAAAAATATAATAGCAAGGAAAATGAATCAAGTCCAGCTATCCAGAGCATGGATAATCTGTGTACTGTTGAGTCAAAGAAACAAACAGAAATGCACACATAAAAAGTGTGGTTCTATTCTTATAAAGTTTAAATACAGGAAACAAGCTATTTGGGTATAAAATTATAAAGACAAGTAAAGAAATGGTCATCACCAGAGTTGGAGACTCTGCTCATTCAGGGATAGAGTCATCACCCAGCACTGGAGACTCTGCTCATCCAGGGATAGAGTCATCACCCAGCACTGGCGAAGCCCTGGGTTCTGCCCCCCAAACTACCACTAAACAAAAAACAAGCAGCAAAATGTCACATCAAGGTTTAGCTCACACCAGGACTTTTATAAGGCTGGAAATGCTCAAGTTTTTCATTTGTTTGAGACAGGGTCTCACTATGTAGCTCTAGCTGTCTAGACCTCAGTATGTAGACCAGGCTGGCCTCGAAATTCACAGAGATCCACCTCTGCCTCTGAAGTGCAGGGATTAAAGGCATGTGCCACCATGCCCCAAATAATGCTCAATTAAAAAAAAAAGACTTATTCATTTGTATGTATTTGAATGTTTGCCTACATGCATGCGTGTACACCATGTTTGTTTTGTTTCGAGACAAAGTCGCATGTAAGTTGGCCTTAAATCCCATGTACAGCCAAGGATTACCCTGGACTTCTGTTCCTCCGGAGCTAGGATTACAGGCAGGAACCACTCCTAGCTTATGCGATGCTGAGTACCAACCCCAGTCTAGAAATGGCAGAGCTCTACTTGTCTCTCAAGTGCTGGAATTAAAGGTGTAAGCTGCCACGCCCAGTCTATTTTTTTTCTAATTTTCTCAAACCAAACTCTTGAGTCTGGGTATCCACACTCTGCTAAATTCTCTAAATTACTTGTGTTGACCTTTGTTGGCTGTTGCAATTTCTGATTCAGTTCAGCCTTAAACTTACAGGGCAAGTAGAAAGGTGATATTGGATAGTCTTACACGGCGCGATCTTTCCCTTTGTCAGCCTCAGTTTCCCCTAGTACACTACTGCAAGGGAAAGTAGAGGAGATGATATCCCAGGCCTTTAGCTATGTGAAAAGTGCCTTGTGTCTCTAGGGAGGTTTTCTCTGTTCTAAACACCTGTCCCCGGAGCCCAGCGAATCCTTCAGTGGTATCACATAGGTAGAGCAAGTGAGTCCCCCAAAACCAACAGCACCCCAGAAGCATTTCTGTAAAGCTCACAGAGGCTGCTCCTGGGCCAGGCACTCACCTCTTGCCTCCTCCCAGAACTCACAGATGGAGACTCACAGATCCTCCCTCCACAGTGGCAAGAGCTGACTCTGGGCCGGCATGTCCCTTGGGAGAAGCAACATCGCTAAAATCCCATTGATTAATCGGGTCCCACCCTTGGATCAATGGCTGGCATTAGTCAAGCTTAGTGCAGTTTTATTAGTCTGGCTGCCCTCTTGCAGATGTTATAGATGAAGAAATAAAGTGGGGAGGAGAGAGAGAAAGGACAAAATCATTAGTCTGAAGGAGTGAAAGAGCATCTCTCTGTTTTGTATTCTGACTCAGGGCCAGGCCTTCCGCAGCAGGAACACACACGACAATCCATTTCAAAGCCCTTTCCAGAAGCTCTGCCCAGCCTCCTGATCTCCCCTGTCTCTGGATAGCTAAGATCCCAGGAGCACTTGGTGCATAGCAACCACCAGCCCCGTCTCTGAAGCCATTTGACGAGGCTCCAAAAACACCTGAGGTCCCATTCATTCGTCCATTTATTTCTCACAAGGGTCAGACTTTTGCAGGATGTAGGAAAACCAGCCTAACCATCGGCCAGACAATCCGTCTTGAAAGTGTCATCTCTGCTCTGAAGGGAGCGATCCTCCCGCAGGACTCCAAGAGGAACCTGCTACATGGTGCCCACCTTGCCAAAGCTCTGGTTCAGCAAAGGAAACCCACGGACCTGCTTCCCAAAGCACTCCAGAGAGGCGCTTTGAATTAAGACCAGAAATGCTTTTAAAAGACTCCAGTCTCTGGTCTTGTAACGATGACCTCTTCCTTAATTTTGTGATGGCTTCGTCTGCCTTTTTCGATCAGCTAGGTAGCTATAAAAAGCTAAGCACCTCCTACTAACCCCATTAAGATGAAAGCGGAGGATTTTATTATTCATTTTTAATAGGGAGAATCTGACACCCCCCACCCCCGGAAGTGTAAAAGGTAGGGTTTTGATGTACCTGGTTATGGAGAGAGGTTGTAATAGTTCACCCTCCAAGAGCGGGAATACTGGGGAAGGCTTGGGTGACCCATCTGTGCACAAAAGGAGAGTGGGTAACCTCTGCTACCAGGCCCCTCCAAGGCACCCAGCTCCACCGAACGGCTGACTTCAGGACCTGCCTGAGAAGCCAGGGATCACCCAAGTTCCCTAGAACACCACCTCCTGGTAATTGTCTGTTAAACATTGGCAACACACACACACACACACACACACACAGGTAATTAAACGGAATAACTCCCCCCAGGACTGTGCTGTTCATAATGGTAATAAAGCCCTTGCCACAGACAGTGTCATTATCCAAACGCCATTAACATCAATATCCGTATCAAATACCATCTGGCAAAGGAGCCCACAAACCGAAACCTTTCCTTCTCTGGGACTTCCACTTAGAGGGGAGGGACAGTCCACAGCTTCTTTCTCTGGCCACTGATGCTCAGGGCACAGGGAGCCAGGCTGACAGCTGTGCCCTGGAGAGAGGACCAAGGACAAAAGGAAAGGAGGGTGTGGGAGAGAGAACAGCACCGATGAATTGCATTTTTCATCATCATTGACTTCTCCTCAGTTATGAAGATGCAACCAACTGCTCCTTCATGTTGTCATAATGGGGAACTGAGTATTTATAGAAACCTCAGAGCAGTCATTGTTTTTCAGAGAAACAGAACTTCCCTCCCACCAGTCCCCAGGCCGCCTTGAAGACAGAGTCACACGCCAGGCCCTAAACTTAGGCAGAAAGAGCTCCCTATGGGAAGTACTTTTGTGACCTTAGAACACCAGCTCTTCTTGGAGAGAGAGGGTAGGTACCTGGAGCAGTACTAGGATCCTCTTTCTAGACTGGATCTGTCTTTCTCAGCCAACCGCATCAGGTTACCCTTGACATGGGAGATCAGCCACCCAGCCATAAGCCTCAGCCTGAGCTCCTGCAGGGAAGGAAGAAGGCTGAAACTTTGACAAAACATAGCTGGTCACAGGCAGGAAGCAACTCAGGAGCAGGCTTGGAGGAGATCCCACTAAGCATTGCCCAGCCTCATCTTGCCTCCTGTGGATATTAGCTGTTGTGATTATCAGAGATCACATGGGTTCCTGCAGCATGGGGAGAAGGACGATACTGACAAAGAGATGATGACGGTGATGATGGTGATGATGATGATGGAGGTGGTGGTGGTGGAGGTGGTGGTGGTTGATGAAAATAATCACAACTACCTTTCTCTACACACAAGACCAAAATTCACATTTTGGTCCTCATAATCACAAAGGGATTAAAAGGTAGTTATTCCCATTCTATAAAAGACAAAGAAGAGATTCTGAGAGATCAGATAACACGGGAAGGGGAGACATGAAGTTTGAGTCTTCACCTATTGAACTCAAGGTTTGAGCTCTGAGCCAATACTACGTCCCACTCAACAGCATTTTGTAAACTCTGAGGTTCTGAGCCCAAGACCCTGGCTTCTGGCTCTACTGTGTTCCTTCTACCTGCATAATTTTAGTTGGGTCATCTCTGCCTCTCAGAGGTGAGGGCACTCTTCTTCAATGAAGGCTGAGACAGCCCGTGCTTCCTAACATCTACAGACTGTACAGCGGAGGGCTGGGCCTGGGGCTCGGTTTGTACAAAGCATGACTAGCAGGCACAGAAACCTGGGTTCAGTCCCAAGCCCTGCACAAACCATGTGTGGTTGTTCATGCCAATCCCAGCTCTTGAAACAGAGGCAAGAGAACCAGGAGGTTAGCGGTCATCCCCAGCTACACAGAGAATCTGAGGCCAGGCCGGGCCACACCAGACTGCCTTTTAAAGACCCAAACTTTACACGTGAGAATACCAGTTGTATCTGGCTTCACACACAGGAACGTGGCACAGCTGTGAACAGGACCGGTGGTGGCAAACAGAGGTGACTTTAGACAATGCCAGGGACAGAAATTCTGTGTAAACAAGGCTCTGGGGCAAGACCCAAAGCAGGGCTTCTATTGTCAGACCAGTGGACAAAGAGACTCTCAAGAAACTACTCAGGGGCCAAAGAAATGCTTGGGCTCTGGGCTGAGGAGAGGCCTCTGCCCCTAAATAAACCCACAGCCTTAGAACCAGGCTCCTGAACCGTGAATATAGAAGACTGTTACTGTCGCCGGCCCTTGTAACATCTTTCATAGTGCAACAAGACTGGCCGGCACATTGAGAACTGTGGAGACTTAAACACTGGGTCAGCAGAAGCAAAGATGCTATGAGGAAGGAACTGCTTTTTACCTTCACCTTAAACCCTCTCTGGAAGCACACAGAGCTCCGAAGATTAAAAGGACTGAGCTCTGCAGTGTTGGAGGCAGAGACTCCCAGAGAGGCATCCATCCCTCCAGGAAGACAGCAGGTCTCTGAGTCTAGAACCAGATTCTAGTGACCCTGGGCGATGGCCCTGGCCAAAGTCTTCCTAGAGAAGACAGCAACAGGCTGAGGAAAGAGATACTCTACCCTCAGGGACCCTGGGTCTTTGAATTCAATACTGTACTATTCATACAGTGTCTCCCACTATAACGTCTAACCAGCCTTCATCCCCTGTAGCAACTAGCATGGCCTGGGAGCCCAGCGGCTCATTTGTGCTGCCTAGAATAAGTCAGAGCTGGGTTTCCCTGGCCTGGGAAGGCAGAGCCCAGCTCGCATCGAGAGAAAGGTTATAGGCAGAGAGAGGCTGATCAGGGTCTGAGAAGTGAGGCAGTGAGCACCCACCCGAGCACCCGCCGGAGCACCTGCTAGAGCACCCGCCCGAGCTCACCTTTCTGGCAGTGAGGAAGTGACTCACAGCTTTGTCAGCACTGTGCAAACAGACTGGGGAGGGCGTGTCCTTGGAGCAAAGAAAAACAGCTCTGACACCAATTGCGAGTGTCCCCAACTCTGCTCTTGACCCCTTGACTGCCTGCAGTACCCTCTGGGCACCCTGGACACTGTCTCCTCTGACCCCAGCATACTTTCCTTAATGCAGTGAGACAGGAGTTCCATTAATACTTCACGAGGAATGAAAAATCAAAGAGGAAGACTCTCTTCACTGTATTTTTTAAACATTTGGGTAAGAAAAGTCAGATGTCAAAGAAGAAAGTCCCCATTTACATCTCTTAAAATATGAGCAATTAATATTTTCTGTAGAGGTTCACGCCCCTCCCTTGTTCTGTTCTAGGGCATTGTTCAGCCCTGCCTTGTAATTTGTTGCGTGCCTAAAATATTCAGTCTGTATTTCATTTGGGCTACACATTTAATTCAGCCAACATGTTCATTTGAAGATCAATACTGTCATAACTATGTTGAAAAATTAAATTATTGTAACTTTATTTACATTTCTTAAAAGTACTGTGAAAATTATTCTTAACCAGGACCTAATCAATGTTAGAGTCTAAAAATATGCCACTCTGCATGAAGCTATAAAAAGATTAATGTACATTTTTTTACAAGAAATTAGTAGCTTAATGAAGTGGATAAAAACGCTGTCACAATTTTTATTGGATCTAAATTGCATAGTAGTGGAGGTACAGTAAGTGCCTTCTACATAATGACATAATGAGTCATGACTGGCGCTGGAAGGCTAATTTGCCCTTAACTGACACAAAACCAAGGAATTAACATCCCAGTCGCTCTACGCCAATAGCAGATGCATTATTTCACTGCACAGCGGGGTTTTTAACTAAACTCTTAACTGTAGAAATATTGATCTATTCTTCTGTGAAATGATGAAATTGGAATTTTTTTTTTAAAACAGGACGTCTTAAATTATGGCTGCAGCAGTGACATTTGCTTTCAGACTCCGTGCCTGCCTACAGAGCAGATGCGACCAGAAAAGTTATGGAGGCTCCCACCTGTGTCTCCAGGCCCTCAGTCAGAGAAGAGAGGAGAAGGGGGGAGTGTTGTGTGGCAGTGAAAGGTGGCACAGAAAAACACCTAGGAGAAGCTGGGAATGTGCTTCCATCGATAGAGTGTTTGCCTGGAATGCTTGGATGTTGGGTCACCAGCACTGCATGAACTGGGTGGGACGCCTATAACCCCCATGTCTTCACTATGTAGTACTCAAATGTGGAGGCAAAAGAACTAAAAAAGGCAAGGTCATTCTTTGCTACATTGGAGTTTAAGGCCAGCCTAGAATACATGAGACCCTGCCCCCCAAAACCCCACAAACAAACAACACACACAAGCCCTCAGACACGTGCACACACACACACACACACACATCCTGGGAAGGATGACACTGACAGCCCTTCTCCATGGACCCAGGTTCTTTAATGAATGTTCTTGAACATTGTCCAAGCCCACAAGTTGGTTTACCTTCAAGATGATTTAGTATTTGTCAGTTGCTTGGGTACAACATCCCCTCTAAACAGTGACATTCAACTTATGTCCCACGTAGAAGCAGAATGGTATCAAGAGGAGCTGGGGTAGCTGAGAGGCTAGAGAGTCTAATACGGACAAGTAGAAAGTGAGAGATGCTGTCCTGCCCTGGCTTCGGGATTCCCACGTGTGCTCATCCATCCCGTGTTCACTGGGCACCTATGCCAGCCAGTCATGGGGAAGTTCACCACCCTTGTAGGGTAATTATTGTTTCTGCCAATATAGTGCCATGGGACATATTTCTTTGTTCAATTAAGTGAATCAAAATTCATCTTGCCTTGAAATTCTCACAATAACCTTTGTACTAACTCCTGGTACTCTGAGCTGTCACAACCCAGGAATTTAGAAGAAAACAGAACAATGTACCGATGGACAGATACACATCTGACATGTCACATGCATCTGCTTGACACTTTAGGGTCTCTCTCTCTCTCGCGCGCGCGCATGATCATTGATCTTCAAATGAACATGTACACGCACATGCACACACACACACAGAGAGAGAGAGAGAGAGAGAGGAGAGAGAGAGAGGGAGGCAAGAGACAGACAGAGAGAGAGAGAGAAGAGAGAGAGGCAAGAGACAGAGAGAGAGACAAGAGACAGAGAGACAGAGAGAGAGAGAGGAGAGAGAGAGATGCAAGAGACAGAGAGAGAGAGAGAGAAGAGAGAGAGAGGCAAGAGACAGACAGAGAGACAGAGAGAGAGAGAGGGGGGGGGCAAGAGACAGATAGACAGAGAGAGAGAGAGAGAGAGAGAAGAGAGAGAGGCAAGAGACAGAGAGAGATTGATTCTTTGTGTTTGAAGCAGTAGGAGGTCAAACCCAGTTATTTCAAGAAGTCTACAATCTGTCCCACAACTGAGGCCTCGGCACAGAAAAATGACCGGATTTCAAGGTCAATAGCCCTCAATGCTAAATGACAAGAAGTCGCCCACCAGCAGCTTTGTTTATCTGGAGGGGGATGGGCCTCCTATGACTATATCTTAGCCACCTCAAGAGATGGGGAAGTCTAAGGTAGGGTCACATCACTAGTGAAGAGAAGAACAATGACCAAATATGCTCTGCACAGCCCAGGCACAGGCCGCCAGGCACTGATGACCAGGCTCCAGGGTGACCATCACAGAGGGACCGGCAAGAGCACACAAAGGCAGGGCCGTGTGACACTTCAGAGAGTGCAGATGATAAACTCTGTCCCATTCTGAGCTGAAGGCCTTAGTCTGATACATATAAAAGCAATAAACATCTCTTCATTTTCTCTTCTATTTTTATAGTCTTTTTGCAAAATGAATATATGTATATTGTTAATTATAAAAGGGATACATATTCATTTACTCTAGAAAAACTGGAAGATGCTGTTAATATGGTCTTTTAAAAAAAACCTCAAAGTTATAAAGCTTTTCAGATCTATGCTATTTTTAAAAAAAGTAGAAGAATCGATCTATTTAAGAACGTCCTAAAATTGGTTGCTGGAGCTTGACTGATGGGATCCTGTTCTGCGCTCTCATCGGCAGTCTCGTCCTTTAAAAAGGTGCCCATGTGGTAAAGGGGCAGGGAAGATCATTATTTTAATTAGCATTTCTCCTATCACTGGTGAGTTTATGGTTCTTTGTATTTTTGGCCTCTTCTACTTTATCCATGCGTATCACATACTAATACCCTTCCCTGTTTTATTTTTGGAGTGTAATTCTTACTGATTTGTGAAAGTGTATAAAAATATTAACTTTGTCTATTATGCACAGCAAACATTCCCCCCCAGTTTCCCCTGTTTTGTTTATAGCATATCCTGACAGAAAGAAGCTTTCCTTCTTATATAAACACAAACACACAATAAACACGGTTCTTCTATCGCCTCTCCCAGCTTGCCTCCCCTAGCCTGCTTGGTAGGTTGGCAAGTCTGTGCAACTTAGAATCAGAAGATCCACACTCTCTCACACCAGCTGTGTGATTTAGGGGAAGTCACGTCACTTCCCCAGAGTCTCTGCTTTCCCCACTGTGTCCTAACTTTCCTCACGATGAAATTCAATCAACACTGTAATGTATATATATTGCTCACTGATACATCTCCAGAGCCCTGCAACCGGTAGGCACCCCATAAATATATGATGGGTATGTGAATAAGTATCTGGCTTCACCCCAGGCCACTGCAGAGCCTAGAAATCGGGCCCTAAGCAGTCTTCCACCAATCAGGAGCCACCTCTGGCAATACTGCTCACAGTGGTCCCATCGTTCCCAAGCCTGGGAAAGTGGAGTCTCCATTGAATGTACAGTGGGACCCCAACTCTGAGGTCGGCATGGAGGGGAGCCTTCTGCCCAGTGATAAGCCTTCTAGAACTCCACTAAATACACAGCACCAGAGCACCAGAAGTGACCGCTGAATGGGACACTAATCACCTCCTCCAAGGCTCGTGACACTCTGGGGATACGGAAACAGAAAGAATGTAAGAGCCAGAAGAAGGAGTGGCATGGTGTAGACTGGAGACATCTGAGCATGGTATAACTCTCCACAGCTGTCACCACCTGTACAAGATTCCATTGATATCCTGTCAAGGAAAAGGGTGAGCTCGTGAAGATCCACCCTCCCCGAGGGCTTATAAGCAGTTATAAGCCTCCTACTGGAGGGAAAGATACTTTCTTCAGTGATGTAGTCACTGGTAAGGTGCCCATGCCCCTGTTAGAGCCCCTCAGTCATGTTCCTGTAAGTAATCCTGATTAACTTCATGGACTCACACACACACACACACACACACACTCACATACACTCACACACGCACACGACATAAAGTACAAAGGAGTCTGGTTGAGAGGAGGGAGGGGAATCAGTGTGAACAGAAAGAGAGAAAACAGTGGAATATGATCAAAATACATTACACATATGTATGAAAATGTTGTAATGAAACCCCTTATTATGTGTAATTAGCATAGGCTAATAATATGGTTTAAAAAAAAAACATCAATACTATCAACAGAGGAGGCGAGCCAGGCACCGTAGTGCACACTTGCAATCCTAGCATTTGGGAGACTGAGGCAGGAAGACTGCAGGTCCAAGTGAACATGGGCTGCCTAATAGGAACTAGGGAAATGGCCCAGTGGGCAGTGCTTGCTTTACAAGAATGAAGGTCTAAGTTTGGCTTCATAACACTCATATAAAAGTCCAGATGTGGTAGCATGCACCTGTAATGTCAACACTAAAGAGACAAGCAGATGCCAAGGACTGCTGGCCAGATAGTTTAGCTTGGTGGGTCTCAACCTGTGGGTCCTGACCTTTCGGAGGTCAAAAGAGCCTTTCACAAGGGCCACCCAAGACCATCAGGAAACACAAGTATTTACATTACGATTCATAAACTAGCAAAATTACAGTTATGAGGTAGCAATGAAAATAATGTTACGGCCAGGGGTCACCGCAGCATGAGGAAGTGTATTAAAGGGTCACACCAGTAGAACGGAAGGTTGAGAAGCACTGGTCTGGCTGAAGCAATGGACTCCAGGCTCAGTGACAGTTCATCTCAACAGTGAGGGCAAAGAGAGCAATATGTGCCCTGCATGAACATAGGGTAGGACAATGAGGGAGGGGGAAGGGGGCCATGAGGGAGCGGGGAGGTGGGAGACTTATTGAGAAGAGGAATCAAGAAGGGAAAAGCAGAGTCTAAAGGCTCACTAGGGTAGGAACCCAGCCAGGGACCTGGGCAAACAGACAAAGGACCTCAAACATCCAGAGAGGAAGAGGCTGTCGGCCACATAGAGGTAGAAACCAACGACGGGGGCTTGCTTCAGTTCCTAAGACTCAATGCTCCACTTGACCACAGGACAGTTGGTTTTAGACTCATGACTTCCTTTCCCCAGACTGTTGTGCTTGCTTGATGACACTTGCGCCAAATGCTAATTAATGTATCAGTTTTAAGAGAAGCTCTCCCTTTATAGATTTTACGTAGATGGGGACAGAATTGGAAACCTCAAGGGGGTGGGGGATAAAGTCCTGAATGTGCAGCCAGATCTGGTCCAGAGATGCTTCCTAAATGGCTTGGCTTGCCCTTACAGCTAGCTCTTCATTAGCCCTCCATGCTTCTGAGCGCACGGGAGGACAGGCAGGTTCAGTCTAGCTGGTCCAGAGGATGCTGTGCACAAGCTGAGGGGCTTATGGAAGTCCTGTGCCCCATCTCCTGACTCCTATGCTCGTATGGTGAAACCCCTGCATCAGGAGTTTACCTTCAAAAGCATATCCCTGACCTCAGACTTCAAATTCTGGGATCTGAGAAACTGGTTCTAGCCAAGGAGTTATGCTGTTGGAATTTTTTTTAACTTGACATAAAAATTAGATCTTTTATTTTCTTGCAAAATAAAAATAATAATAATAATATTAATAATAACAATAACTTGAGGCAATAAGGTCTGTATACTCTTAAGTTGTCCATGAACTCATAATCCTCCTTCCTCCACCTCCTGAATACCTGGATTATAGGCAGGCACAACCACGCCTAGTTCTCTGCCACAATTATTTCCTTTTCCTCCAAACACCTGCCTGAGTTCCTAACCAAGGAGCGTGACCCACACAGGGGACAGTGTGCAGATGTATCTGTCAGGAAAAGACATCTGCTGTAACAAAGCCTTCAATCTCATACCAGAGAAATGGGCCCTGCATCCATGTGCATCCAGGGCGAGGGTTTGGGGTGAGCCTGCCTTCCACAGTAGATCCAGATATCTAGGGTCTTTCTATGTGGAGACTGGAGTTTGGGCATTTTCTGCTTATCAGTAATACTCTAGGCAGAGGGATCAGCCATGGGAGAACTCAGGGCTGAACCTCCAAGCCCTCTGTGTCTGGTGGCTTCATCCCTGCTGTGTGGCTACAAGTTGCACAACAACTCCTAATTACAAGAGAAGTTGAGAACATCCTTGATGACCATGAAGAGAGAGCTTGTCTATTGACCAGGTACTGGGCCCTGGGTGGTGCAGCTCCCTCAAAGAGTTCTAAGATGCACTGTTTTGGGTCCACATGTAGCCCTTCTGCCACCAAGAAGGTGGAGCTTTGCTCTGGCATTAGATGAGACTTCACATCCAATCTCTACCAATACAATTATCAATATGGGAAAAAGAAAAGAAACAGCTAGCAATATGAACCTGGCTGGGGTGGCACATGCCTGTTATCTCAGCACTAAGGGGGATACATGAGATCATGTTTAAACACACACACACAGACACACACACATACATATACACACATACACATACATACATACACACACACAGACACACACAGGCATACACACACAGACACACACAGTTATACACACAGACACACACAATCATACACACAGACACACACAATCATACACACAGACAAACACACAGGCACACACATATACACACATACACATACATACACACACAGACACACCCATACATATACACAGACGCACACATACATACATACACACACACATACATACATATACACACACAGACACACATGCACACATACACACAGACACACATACATACACACACACACACACATACCTGGAAATACATTCTTAAAAATTCCTTTCTCTAGGTGTCTTAGTTCTCCGATCTGTAATCTAGACCCTAATAAGTTTCAACTGGACGGAGTAGAGAAGAGGCGTGAGTTGAGCTCTCAATAGTATTTCTTATAATAATAAAAATAGTGTGACTGTCACTAGAACACACTTCTGTCCATTATATAGGGTGCGTTATAAGAATCAATTATCTCCCAGATGCCTTCCTGATGTTTGGTCATTGCAGTTCAGATGATGCTTTCTTAAGTGTAAGAAACTTCCAGAGAAAGTTGTGGCACTGTGAGAGCTGTGGTTGGTAGATGCAGAAGCTTTGAAGTCAGGGGTGGTGGATGGGGGGTTTCTTATCATTCAGTTCCTCATTCTGTCCTTTGTGATTTGTTTAAAATTAATATTTTTTGGCAATTTCATATATATATATATATATATATACTGTATTTTGTTCACATCCCCCCCAGAACCCCTTCCTTTTTCCAACTAGACCCCATTCTACTTTCGTCCATGTTTGTGTCTGTCCCACTGTGTTTAATATTGCATATGCAATATTATGAGTTACATTTTAAACAGATCTGGAGGCGCATTGATGTATCTCTTTCCTTTTGCATTGTTTGTCTTTGCAAGATAAAGCCGCAGCAGTGATGGTGCTGGAGGGTCCTGTGACACTGGGCTTTTCCTTTACAGAATTCTTATCTCTCAAGTTCAAGTGTGAAGTAATGTCAATAAAGCTCATTTCTGGCAAAGGAAAGTGATGAAAGCTGGTATTTTAATTTAAATGTGTAGCATTTCCTCCCATGGGAGTCTTTAAGGACACTCAGAACACATCTACAACAAATGGCTTAAGGAGCAGAAGGTCCTGGTCCTTATGGGAATTCGGAGAGAGCTATCTTCTTAAGGATTGTGTGTTGTAATTCAACACACAATCTGTTGTGATCTTCATCCTAGCTAACCCTTGTTAAAAAAAGAAAGTTGCAAACCGCTCCACTTCCAATAAAATTTCTCAGATTATTCCTGAAGATCTTCCCAGAGGTACAACTTCAGAAAACCTGTGGTTCTTTAAGTTAGATGAGTCCTTGAGTGGTACAGATAATAAAACTTTCAGAACTAAACAAATGCTCAGAGACAAGAAACTATGCACTACCATAGTGCAACAGCACCACCTAGAGGCCAAATACTGAGGCACTGGACTTGACAAACTAGGCATGCTATTATTACTGCCCAAACCAGCACCAGCAAAGCCAGGGTGTGAGGCAGTTCACACATGCAAAAGCTGTTCTCCAATGTGGGCATGCTGAGAAAAAGCTAGACAAATAGGCCTATCCCATCATCACCTACAAGGATTGGTACAGAACTACCCAACCAGGAAACCAATTTGCTTCAGTCAAGATACTCGGAAAATAGTATTAAAAGACTAGTTCTAGATCAGGAGTATAGTACAAAGTTAGAGAGTAAGCATTGGCCTTCCTGAGTTTGTTACCCACACCCCAGCACTGAAAATAAAAGCCAAATTCCAATCCCACCGAAATGTTTCAGTGTGGCCTTGTGTGTTTTTCACACCCTGCTTTATAGGTATCTCGTAAAGGGTCAAATAAACAAGCATATGAAATATGCACCAAGATAAGCAGGCTTCTTTATTGCAGGTCCCCTCAGATCCTTCAGTGTCTGACTGTAAAAAGCCCAAGTAGCCTAAGCAAAACAAGGAAAGGACAGAGAACCTTACCAATGTCTATGAATCACAGTGCTTTTCCCAATAAGGCTTGAGAACAATGCTGTCTTTTAAATCTCCTTTCTCTATACAAGCACAGAGCTCATGTAAAATCAAGTTGTAAATGATATTGATATATATGTGTATGTATGTGCAAAACACATGTACATCTTGTATACATTTACAATCTGTGTGCATCTCTGTGTGCAAAAACATCTGTAACATGTTTATAGTCTGCGTATGACCATGCATTTTTATCTGTGTGCACCTATGAATGTATGGCATAGAAAAGGCAGTGCTTTGAGAACCAGCTACAGCCTCACTGCAGAGTTGTTTGGCAGCTGTTTTTTGAGACAGGGTTTCCTCTGTGTAACCCTGACCATCCTGGAACTCACTGTAGACCAGGTTGCTCTTGAACTTAGAGACCTACCTGCCTGTCTCCCATCTGCTGGGATTAAAGGCATACCACCACCACCTGGCTTTTTGCCTTTCTTAATCATTTCTGCACTTAGTCAGGGTATCATTTTTTCATATTGAGCTCTCCTGAAACATGCATTAGTTTGCTTGTTTAAAAGGCAGGGTCTCTACTCTGTAATTCAGGTTGGCCTAGAACTGTGTACTAATTTTGTTTTTTTTTTTAAGATTTATTTATGTAAGTACACTGTAGCTGTCTTCAGACACCCCAGAAGAGGGCCTCAGATCCAGAAGAGGGCATATAGATGGTTGTGAGCCACCATGTGGTTGTTAGGATTTGAACTCAGGACCTTCGGAAGAATAGTGTTCTTAACTGCTGAGCCATCTCTCCAGCCCCCTGTGTACTAGTTCTAAGTACTATGCTTCAAACTCACTGATTCTCCTCTCTCTGGAGCTTAACATTATACCTGTGTTTTGTTTTTGTCCTTTGGTTGCATTTTTTTTTCTTTTTCTTTTTAAAGTTCTCTCACAGCTGGGGGATTAAGTGGCTTAAACAGCCCTTCGGCGCTGATCCTGAGTAGCTAAGGCCACAGGTGTCTGTCACAACAGCTAGGCTATGCAAATCTATGATGCTATGAAGCAGCATCGCCAAGCCTGGGTCTGAGGCAGGAGGCAAATTAGGAGTACAGCTGTTAGACTGGAATGCATGCCCTCCTGGGCCGTCAGTCACATCTACGAGGCTTGGCCGCCTTGGTTTACCCATAGCACAGCTTTACAGCTGTTGCTTCAGCCTGAGAACGCCCTTGGCGTGGAGTTTAAGGTACACTCCATCCTATCTGAAGCTCTCAGCAAGACTCTTTACCCATCCTGACCTGGTCCCATCGTGTGAAAACTTAGAGGGAACCCTTAGATACACTTAATAGATCTTTGTCAAACAGCAGTGTCGTTTCCATTTCAGAGTTTCACTTCTAAAGTAGTCCAATTATGAAATGAAACATCCTTCAAACAATACCTCCTCTAGTTAATAGTTCTTCCATCAGTTTAGACTCAACCTAATGTAAACACTGAAATCCAAAGGTTAATATTGAGTGCCTAGGAAACTTGGTACCATGATTTCAGGGGCTCTTTTACATGGTTAGGGGTCGGGGCAACCATGAGCTGCAGTGTATCTGTGGAGGTTAGAAGACAACTTGCTGGGGTCTGTTCTTGTCTTCCACCATGTGGATCCTAGGGACTGAACTCAGGTCACCAGGCTTGGTGACAAGCACTTTCACCATCTGAGCCAGCCCACCCACCATGTTCTACTTGTGTTCCACCTCAGCCTCCTTACTCTTCTGCCTGCATGCTCCCCGCACCAGTGGTCTGTTAACGCAAAACCGCCAATTCAAACATGTTCTCACCTGATCTCACACCTGCTCCACAGCAGAAATGGGCCATGAAAATGATCAAGACAAAAGCAGACGTGCTAAACAGAAGGAATGGTGAGTGCATACAGCAGCAAAGGACGCAGGAATGGTGAGAGGAACCACAGTCACTCTCATACACCGCACAACAAACACTGGCTTTGGAGTAAATACATTTATTGATACCCATTTTACATATAGTTCAATGAAATAATCTATAAATATAAAAGCATTTTTCCTTTGGATATCACCGTGGTCCATGTAAATACTCAACAGTCAGCCATCTGCAGGAAGTGCTCCAAGTCTCACTGCTAGGTCACAGACCTGAGTACATGTCACTCACCAGCGGCACTTGACGCACTCAAGGGGCCCAGTGGCTTTGGAATGTGACTGCTGGGCATGTGTAGTAAAGAAAATGTGAAAGCCTAAATCAATGGGAAGGGTATCAGCCATGAACAACAGGGAACAATCATGAATTCATATCTCAGGCAAAGGAAAGTACCACAGCTGACACTTGGTGTCAGTAGGCCGCAGGGTATGTAAAGTAGCACACGCTGTACCACCGCATGTGTCCTCCAACCCCAGAGGACAGTCCACCGGAGCCTTAGGGTCATCTGTGGTCAAAAACAATTCTTAAAGAGCCTACATAGCATAGAATAAAAGCCATGGCATCAAGATTAAAGAAAAGTGAGCTAAGTACTTCAGTGACATAATGAGGTTGTCCCTTCACTGTGGGGCCCTGTGGGGAAAGCCTCTCTGTCTTCAATTCCCCTTGTTACATTGTGCATGATCATGATCAAATGAGGAGAGCGCATCCATCTGCAACCCGAACCACAGGTGTGGAAAATCACTTCTGTTTCAAAGTCTTTTCAACACATCCAGGGAACTGATGCTGCCCTTGACGAGCCTGGCTCTCCCCGATGCCGCACAGAAACTTCCTCCTTTCTTCAGGATAAATACAGAAACATCCTTTGCTTTGTCTTCTGAGTCAGCAAGCTAATGCACTTGTCTTAGAGGTACAGTGAGATCTGAGCTCTGAAAGGCAGTGTTAGAACGTAAGCAAAGCGAGTCTTTAGATACTACTCAAGTGAAGGCCTAGGGGAAGCATATAAAACTCAGTTTCCTACTGTTTTAGGCTGGAATTGACAGCGACATTCACTGGTAAAGATGGATAACTGGTTATCATCTCCAGGTCCAAAATATTCCAACTATTTAAAGTAGGACTCAAAAGAGAAGAAAAGACACACTGAGTTCTGAGGTCTCTGTAATTCTTTTGCGATGTATTTAGAGAGTAGCTTCAGTTGCACACAGCCGGTTGAGGAGCTTCCATCAAAAGAGAAGCTCCCCCGTCGCCTCCAGACTCCCATAGGCAGCAGCTCACACGTCCTGCAGCACATGGCATCTGACCTGGAGTGAGGAGTAAGCCAGCACTGAGCCTCCACCGCTGAGATTCAGACTAGATGGCATTCCGAGGCGTGCCGTTATGTGCCAAGGCTTTCAGGCTTGGAGCACTGGTCTGGTGACCGCAGCTTCTGTGAGAAGTCACACCCACCTCAAACACCTCATGGATAGCTTTTCGGAAACAGTGGAAGTTGTAGTCTATCAAACCTACAAGAGAGAGAAAGAGTCTGTCTATTTAAATGTCAACTGTGAAGCTCCCCGCTCTCTGAAATTCTTCACACTGCAATCACTGTAAAGCCAAGAACCCAGCAGCTAACACTGTTACCTCCAGGGCAGATGTGAACAGTGAGGGCTGATAATCTAACAAATCAAGTGGGAATGTGTTAAGAAACCCTAAAGTCACCTTGCACAAAGATCAAGTCCAAGTGGATTAAGGACCTCAACATAAAACCAGATACACTGAATCTAACAGAAGAGAAAGTGGAAAAGAGCCTTCAACTCATTGGCACAGGGGGAAATTTCCTAAATAGAACTCCAATGGCTCATATTCTAGGATCAAGAATTGATAAATGGGACCTCATGAAACTGGAAAGCTTCTGTAAGGCAAAGGACATAGTCAATAAAACAAATCAGCAACCCACAGATTGGGAAAAAAAATTTTTACTAACCCCACATCTGATAGAGGGTTAATATCCAAAATATATAAAGAACTCAAGAAGCTAATCACCAAAAAAACCAAACAACCCAATTAAAAAATGGGGTATAGAACTAAACCAAGATTTCACAACTGAGGAATCTCGAATGGCTGAGAAGCACCTAAAAAAATGTTCAAAGTCCTCAGTGATCAGAGAAATGCAAATCAAAATGACCCTGAGATTCCACCTTACACCAATCAGAATGACTAAAATCAAAACCTCAGGTGACAATACATGTTGGAGAGGATGTGAAGAAAAGAGGAACACTCCTCCATCACTGGTGGGATTGCAAACTGGTACAGCAACTCTAGAAATCAATCTGAAGGTTCCTCAGAATATTGGGAATAGATCTACCTGAAGACCCAGCTATACCACTCTTGGGAATATACCCAAAAGATGCCCTGCCATACCACAGGAGCACGTGTTCCAGTATGTTTGTTAGCAGCCTTATTTGTGATAGCCAGAAGCTGGAAACAACCTAGATGTCCCACGACAGAAGAATGGATATAGAAAATGTGGTTCATTTACACAATGGAATACTACTCAGCTATTAAGAACGAGGATATCCTGAGTTTTGTAGGCAAATGGATTGAACTAGAAAATATCATCCTGAGTGAGGTAACTCAGACTCAAAAGGACATGCATGGTATGTACTCACTAATAAGTGGATATTAGGGGGAAAAAAAAAAGTAAAGTAAAGAATACCCAAGATACAGTCCAAAAAGGTCAATAAGCTGAAGTAACTTAGTGAGGACACCTCAGTTCCACTTGGGAGAGAGAAGAAATCAAGCACAAGTGGGGAGGGAGGAGGGAGGGAGGGAGGAAGGGAGGGAGGACCTAGGAGGGTAAGTGAATGAGGCAGGGAAGTAGAGGGGGGAAAGAAAGGGGAACCTGATCTGTTACTGTGTGAGGGAAAAGGACTGAAACCCTGAGGGCCAGCAGAAAGAATGGAAGCAGGCAACCTTGGGAGATAGGAGGTTGGGGATCCTACAGAATGCACCAGAGACCTGGAAGGTGAGAGACTCTCAGGACTCAAAGGGAAGGACCTTAGATGAAATGCCCAGACAGTAGAGAGAGGGAACTTAGAGCCCCACCTCCAACAGGAAGACAGGGCATCAAATGAGGGAGAAGGAGGCCTCACACAGTCACAACTCTGACCCATAGGTGCTCCTGTCCAAAAGAATTACAGGGATGGAAATGAGAGGAGCCTGAGGAAAATAAGGTCCAGCGACAGGCCCAAAGTGGGATCCAGTTCAAGGGGAGGTCCCAGGGCCTGACACTATTACTGAGGCTATGGAGCACTCACAAAAAGGGACCTAGCATGACCGTACTCTGAAAGACCCAACAAGCAGCTGAAAGAATCAGATGCAGATATGTGCACCCAACCAATGAACAGAAGCAGCTGACCCATTGTTGAATTAGGGTAGACCAAAAGAAGCTGAGGAGAAGGGAGACCCTGTAGGAAGACCGGCAGTCTCAATTAATCTGGATCCCTGAGATCTCTCAAAACACTGGACCACCAAACAGGCAGTATACACCAGCTGACATGAGGCCCCCAACACATACAGTAGAGGACTGCTGGGTCTGTGTTCATTAAGAGATAAGAGAAGATGCACCTAACCCTCAAGAGACTGGAGGCCCCAGAGAGTTTAGATGTCAGGTGGGGTGGGGGGTGGGGACACTGACCTGGAGACAGGGGTTTGGGGAAGAGGAATGGGATGTGGAACATCGGAGGGTGGACAGGGAGGGGGCGGGGGGGTGATAGGGGAAATAAAATAGTGTAAAAAAAATAAATTCACTAAAAAAAAGAAAAAAGAAAGAAAGCCTAAAGTCAGGGTAGCATTCTTTCTACTTCCAGTGGCCCTGTAGAGCAGCTAGTGAGGTCTGCAGGAAGCAGGCAGGCAGGCAGCATTGATATAAGCTCATCAGGGCTCCAGCAGCCCAACTTTGAGAGGGGAGAGCTACTCTCTGTTTTAGGAACTGAACATCCAACTTGAGACTTTGGGTGAACAAAGGTTTCTCTTATGACAGAAAGGGTGGGTGGCCATTTTCCCCCTTCACCTTTGTATGTGGAACCCCAATTCTGAATGAGCAGCTGAGATAGAGCTTTAAAAATTCCATTTCCTAGCCTCCCCTGAGCCGGATACAGGCACTTGGCTTAAAATTATGAAATGCCCAAACTGGATAGCAAGCGCTCCCATGGTAAGAACCATCCTCCATACCCACTGGGATGGCGAGACCACCCCACCTGCACTTGTCCACAGCAAACACCAAAAGCACTGTGCAGCCCACCTGATCATCATGTGACCTTTCAGTAACTTGGAGCAGACTAGGTAAGTCACTGAACACTTATTAACAGCCTGAGAGCGGATGCAATGTGTCAAAAGCAGCAGCATCAGGTCCACATTTTCAAGCATATGCTAGCTGGGGCAGAAAGCCAAAACACAACAAATCAAAATAATCTGCCAACTAACTACAAATGCGAAAGAAGTCCACAGAAGGTAGAGCTAAATACAGGCAGGGCAAAACTGGCAATGGAAACTTCATGGATGAGGCTGAACTTTAGGTATACTGGTTAGATTTCAAAAAATCCTTGCACTTCTGTACATATGCACACATACACACAAATAAAGTCAATGTACTGAAATTATAAAAACAAAAACAAGTTACTGAAGAAACCTGCATGTTCACGAATAAATGCTTTAATAAAAATAGTCCTAATTAGCAATTAAATATGTAAAAATGAGATACCACTTCACACCTACACACTGAGATTATGAGAGTCCAACAGTATCAAGCACTCTCAGGGAGACAACATGATGAGAACACCCTCACAGTGCTATGAGGTGAAGACTGTAGAGCCACCTGGAAGAGTCCTGTGTTAATGCGTGTATACATCCCATTCTCACATACTCACCCTAGAGACAGATGAGACGTTCACAAATGGCTTTGGTTTGGGAGTTGCTGACGTTACTGTTATTTGTTCATTTTTGAGGCAGTCTCGCATGCAGCCCAGTCTGGCCTCAAATTCATTAGGAAGTCAAGGATGACCTTAAACTCCTGATCCTGCCTCCACCTCCCAAGTGCCAGGATTATAGCTGTGTACCATCATACCCAGTCTACGTGATGCTGGGGATTGTGAACCCAGAGCCTCCTGCATGCTACACAGGCACTCTAACAATGGACCCACAGCTCCAGCCCATTTGTCTTGTTTTGAGATGGCATCTTGTTATGCAGTCCTAGTGTGCTGGCTAGTTTCACGTCAACCTGACACAACGTAAGTTATCTAGAAAGAAGGAATCAAGAAAATGCCACCATAGAATTGTCCAGTAGGTAAGTGTATAGAGTTTTCTTCTTGGATGATTGATATAGGGAGGGCCCAGCTTTTGTGGGTGGTACCAATCCTGAGCAAGTAGGTAGTCCTGGGTTCTTTAAGAAAGCAGGCTGAACAAGCCATGGAGGACAAGCATGTAAACAGCACCTCTCTATGGCCTCTGCATCAGCTTCTGCTTCCAGGATCCTGCCCTGTTTGATTCCCTCTCCTTATATCCCTCATTGATGGGCTGTAATTGGCACTCTAGTCTGAAACTCTTTCCTCCCAAAGTTGCTCATGATCATGGTGTTTGATCACAGCAAGAGACGCTAAAACACCTAGATGGCCTCAAACACACAACAATCCTGCCTCTGCCTTTCAAGTGCTGGCACTAAAGATATGAGCCTTTATACACAGCTTATTCATGGATATTTGTCATAAAATTAATTATACCTTTAAAAATATCTGAATGTCCAGCAACAAAAACAAAGTTCAATATACAACCCATACACAGCAGTGGGAAAAAAAATCTCAAAAATAACCTGAACAAGAAGAAAAACACATGTCACAAAAACTAACTTCAATTCAGTATCATTTGCACATTATTTATGGGTAGGTATGAAACAAATGAGTAAACTATGCATAGGAAAAATAAAATACACAACACCAAAAAAAAAAAAAAGAAGGATGTAAACCAAGAGAAATACACCCAAGTCTGCAGTTGTATGTCATATCAGCTCTTTTGGTTTTTGTTTGTTTGTTTGTTTTTCGAGACAGGGTTTCTCTGTGTAGCCTTGGCTGTCCTGGAACTCACTTTGTAGACCAGGCTGGCCTCGAACTCAGAAATCCTCCTGCCTCTGCCTCCCAAGTGCTGGGATTAAAGGCATGAGCCACCACTGCCCGGCTCAGCTCTTTTGTTAACTACATGCAATGAGTGTAGTGCCTATAGAGGCCAGGAGGTATCAGACCCCGGAGCTACAGTTACAGGTGGTTGTGAGGCACCCCACTTGGCTGCTACAGTCACCTGGAAGAGCAGGAAGTGATCTTAACCACCGATCTACCTCTCCAGATACCACACTGGTTAAGGTCAAAAATACATATTTTGTTTAATGTGAAAATCTATGTGTATATGAAGTATTTCGTTTGAAGCTCAGGCAGAAGTATGGGATTTTTTTAAATCTGCGCACATGTATGTGAATGTGTGCACTGAGTGCAGGTCTATACTTACCACATCATATGTGTGACCAGAGACAGCTCTAAGTATGCATTCTCTCCTGCCTCAACTTCTACCTTGAGACAGGGCCTCTTGCTAACTGCTATGTGCACCAAAACATGGCACATAGTAGAGATCTACACACAGTCCTAGTATTCTGCTGCAGGCTACTGCAGTACCACAAGTCTGCAGGAATGTGGACTTAGGGGAGTCATTATAGGCAGAAATGGAAAGGAACCACAAGGAATAGTTTCAGGGAACAAATAATAAGAGTTGGTAAAAAATTCAATGTGAGCAACGCAGAAGAATAAAAAGGGGAGAAAATGGAATCCCATCCATGGACCAATATACAAAGACATCTTTAAAACATCAATTATCATAAGACATCAAGATTTAAACATGAGAAAAACACCATAACTTGTAACAGAAGCAGGGTAGGCAAGAGTCAGAGTGGAAAAGATTTTTACGCGGTGGGGGTGGGTCATCATCAGTCAATAATACTTGCCCACAATGGCCAGAACACCAGCAAATACTGAAGTGAGGATGTCTCACTAATAGTCCCAAATACAGTACTAGAACGTGAGCTCTAAAAAGAGTTGGAGGTGTAAACTTTCAATCACAAACTGACTAACCCGAGCCATGACCGCAGACGGAGAGAGCCAGCTTAAGGAGCAAAGGCACTTCCCACGTAAGCCTGACACCCAAGGTCCATCCCTGAACCCACAGCAGGGGAGAATAAACTTCCAAGCCATGAACTGGAGGAGCTGACATTACAAGAGAGAAGCAAGCAGAAAGATTTGACTCTTAAGAACATGGGATTCAGAAAAAGAAAACTAGCCAGAAGGAAATAGACAAAAAAATATTCAAGGTGATCCAAAGAAGAAAGCTGTGATCAAGGAAGGACTGATAGTCACTGGCTCCAAAAACTAAAGACCACTGGATTCGCCTGAGGGGAGAGCTGCAGACTAGTTCAGAGAGAAAACTATGAAAGAAGAGCCAACAAAAGTATATGGAGGAAGAGGAGATGAAGTAAAACAAACTTGAATTAAACACGAGATTGAAAGGAAAGAGAATGTCTAAGCTACACACAGACAGGAGGCACAGATGTATTTACGTTCGCTTCTAAGATAGCCATTAGTAGAGTACTGTTTTCAAGAATCTGAAAAATCAAAAAATGTAACATAAGAACATTTAGCTAGGTGTGGTGACCCACAGCTTTAATCACAGCATTCAAGAGGTAGATGGACCTCTGTGAGTTCAAGGCTGATCTGATCTATATAGCAAGTTGTAGAACAGCCAGAGCTACATAATAGAGACCCTGTCTCAATACCAAACCAAAACCACAACAAACAAAAGAACAGCTCTTTAGGCTAGAGAGATGGCTCAGTGGTTAAGAGCTCTGGCTTCTCTTCCAGAAGACCATGATTTGCCTTCCAGCCCACATATGGTGGCTCACAACCATCTACAACTCCAGTTCCAGGGCATCTGACACCTTCCGCTGGCTTCCATGGGACCTAAATATAAATAGGACACAGACATACATGCAAGCAAAAAAAAACCTCATACACATAAAATAATAAAAATTAGAAATAAAGAAAGAACAAATGATCTCTTTGAGGGCTCGAGAAATGGTTCGATAATTAAGGGTGTTTGCTGCTCTTGCAGAGGACCCAGGTTTGGGTCCCAGCACCCAGTGGCGGCTCACGAGTACCTGTAGTTCTTGTGTTCCAGGAATCCAATGCCCTCTTCGGAACTTCTCAGGCTTCTGCATCCATGTGGTGTATATACACTCAGGTACACACACATATAAAGTAAGTCTTTTTATGTTGTTTTTGTTTTCTAATTAGCGTTTCTCTGTGTAGCGCTCTGTTTTTCTGTTTTTTGCAGACCAGGCTGGCTTTGAACTTAGAGATCCACCTGCCTCTGCCTCCCACATGCTGGAATTAAAAGTGTGAGCCACCACAGTCTAGCTTTTTTTTTTTTTTAATGATGATTCACAATGCCCTGTACCTCCAGTTCCAGGAGATCCAGCGCCTTCTGCTGGCCACCACTGGCACTGCATTCATGTGGTACACAGACACACACTCAGTCGTACATGTGCACACACACACAAAATAAAATGAGCAGCTTTTTAAAAACACTTCATTACCTTTTCGTTCAAAGCTCTCCTCCCTAAGAATGCACACCAGTGCCAAAAATTTAGTGACTTCCTTTAAATAAAGGACCGTTGTGTTATTCAGCTTGATAATGGCCATCGACTCTTTGTCATACGCACTTCCACTTCCATCTTCCTTTAATCTATTTTAAAAGAAAGCACCATTTATTACAAGTTTCCCAACTAGACATTTTGTACAGGAGCCAACTTTTCCACCCTGATCCCCAAACATCTTTTGAGAAGGAATAATACTGCCTGAAATATACGGGGACAGTCATCATTTAGGGGTAAGGTTAACAGCAAAGTTCTGCATGTCTCTCCATCACCACTGTAATCAGCCATTCAGAGACAAGGGTAACAATGATGTGGCTCTGAACCAGTGACATTGCCAACGTCATGCTGGCCAAGCCACTCACCTGCCCAGACTGTGCTCTGAGGGCCTACTCTCCCCACTCCCCACTTCACATAACTCGTGACCACCTAGGACCTGCCACATCCTCAGCCAGCTACTGCAGGGTATATTCTACATGCCAAACCAATTACATTTTTTCTCAGACACCTTTTGTTGTTTCCTTGCTAAATAAATAAATAAACATGCCAAACCAATTACATTTTTTCTCAGATACCTTTTGTTGTTTCCTTGCTAAATAAATAAATAAATGGAATCAAGAAAATTCATAAAAGATCAATTCCAGCCAGAGAGAGATAGGAATTATGCTAAAAAACCAACAACTTTTAAAGAATTTGAGTGCTGACAAGGTAGCTTGTTAGGTAAAGGAGTTTGCTGCCAAGTCTGACAACTAGTTTGATCCACAAGTGGAAACAGAAATGACTCTCACAAGTTGTTCTCTAACTTTGGCATGTGGTACCCCAGCACACATATGCCTGCACCTGCTAGGAATTAAGAGTTGCCAAAAAACTGCCTCTTTAGTAGAGGTGTTTAGGGGCTGAGAAGATGGTCCACTGGCTAAAAAGCACTTACTGCTCCTCTAGAGGACCCATGCTTGGTTCCCAGCACACACATCAAGACAGCTCAGCACCCTGACATCCCAGTGTCAGCAATCTGCTATGCTCTCTGGCCTCCGAAGGCTTATATATCACAATGAACATAAACTCATGCAGGCACAAAGACACACACTCATAATGCACAAAATAAATCCTAAAGAAGTATTAGACTTCCAAATGAGGGTGAAAGACAGAGGCACTCATGAGTTTGAGGGATGAGAATGGGACAGCCTGGCCTAAAATAAGACTGTTTCAAGGACAGAGAAAAAGTATTTCACATTTTAATTCAATCCCAAGCAGTTTCAAATATCACTGCGGTTGGGAAGAGCAAACCATGTGCTTTAAGAGTATAAAAGAAAACAGCTTCCTCCTGATGGAAGAAGAGGAAATGCAAGTGTCTGTCAGCTGACTGCCAGAGGTCAAGGAGATCCTATTCTGTACCACACAGGAAGTGAGAGCAGGCACCAGCTGACAAGCGACACAGCCATACATGAACATCTATGGCTGGACCCACAGCCAGCAGCTGCAGTTTCTGGTGTTGACCTACATGATCTCGAGTCATATACTAACACGAGAACATTATGTCATGCAAGCTTGAGGAGCTGAGTTCAATCCCCAGAACCTGTTTAAACGTGAAAGCAAGAAGTGAAAAAAACTTGTCCTTTGGCCATGGTACACACAGCCCCTGCATGCGAGCGTGCGCGCGCACACACACGCACACACACACACACACACACACACACACACACTCTTTCTCCTCCCTCTCCCTCCCCCAGTCTGTGTCTGTCTCTGTCTCTCTCTCTCTCTCACCCCCAATCTCTGTTTGTCTGTGTCTGCCTGTCTGTCTGTCTGTCTCTGTCTCCCTCTCCCTCCCTCTTCCCCCCCCCATACACATTTTTAATTAAAAAAAAAACTTAAAAGATACAATCTTGGCTGGGGACACAGCTATGTAAACACTTGCTTTTAGCAAATGCAAGACTATAAGGGACAGAAAGAACAAGAGAGACATCTAGGTAGCTATTCATGCATGGCAGTAAGACAGATTTGATGGTTAATAAAGAAATAAAATATACTAATGACTTTAAAAAGTAGACTCAGGTATTTTGTTTGTTTTGGGTCAAACTCTCTATGCAAGATTTTAAGGTGCTTGAATTGGGGACATAGCTGGCTTCCATCCCCAGGACCATATAAAACCGGGTGTGGTAATAAATGCCAATACCGGTAATCCTTGTGCTTAGGAAGAAGTTCAAGGTCACCTTCTACTACTTATATAAACTTGGAGGCTAGCCTGGGCTACTTGAGACTCTCTCAAAAAAACAAAAACAAATTCCAAAGCAAGTATGCTTATCCGAATTTTAGTCAAAATACGTCCAAGCAAAAGCAGGAAGGTTAAAGCCAAGAGGAAACAGATTCAGGCAAAAGGAAAAGGGAGCCTGGTTACTGCTGAAATTCTCAATGAAAAGCTTGTAGCAGATATCCTCAGATAAAGGGCATGCTAAATATCAACCACATACACTACTCCTGTAACCCGGCAGAATCCTGCATATTCATGCATTCCTACTTTCATGCTGATGTGGGATGCACAGAACACAGCACCTTCAAACCTTCCCTCATATTTACCTGTACTGATATAGCCTGCAAGTGAAAGATCTACAATAAATAAGCTGATATGAGTTCCAAGGGACAGGGTCAGAGAGAGGTCTCAGCTGATAAAACCTATGGCTGCACAAGCCTGACATCACAGCTGCATGATGTGAGTGCAAAGGTGGAGACAGGAGACTCAGTATGCATAGCAGGGCCAGTGAGCCTGGAATCCACATAACGCAAGAAACAAGTTGAGACTGTCTCAACAAGGCAGAAGGTGAGAATACACTCCTGAAAGTTGTATTCAGGAGTATGAAAGTGCTCATCTTCACATGAGCACCATGGAGGATGAACACACAAAATAAATGAGTTTGAAAAATGTGAAACTAGCTTATAAACTTTTGATTAGCTTTTTGTTTTTTTAAAGCCATGTGTTCTACTGATCTACTTTTAAGAATAGAAAATACAAACGCTTACTGAGAAACAGATCATCTCATTTTTCTTACAGAAGGTAGTACCACAACGGACAGCATGTAACCAGTGAAAGGAAACAGAAACAGACAAGACAAGGTAAGATAAGGTACTCTACTCACAGGGAGCTGAAGGAAGGCACTGACAAAGCAGGCCCACAGACAGAAGAGGGGAGATGCATTAGAAAGCACATAGGCTAAAAGCACCCTGGGTATTCTGGTCTTGATACCTGGAAGAATGAGGGCTAGGTGAGAGGCTACAGAAAATGTTACTGGCCAGAAAATTTTCATTCTTCCTCTGGCCTACTGTACAAAATCTTTTGGGTTATGGTATTTTATAAATTTCTACAAAGTTTAAGGAATGTTCATATGGTAAGAGTCTATATTTGAGAGACTTATTGTGGAAACTCAGATGTATTCATCAAATATTTTATGTGTGATTTTTTTTTTTGATTCAATAAAGTTTTATCTGTCCAAATGTACAGCTGATTGAACCTGCTCATACATCTTCAGCAGCAGCTGGGGCGTCTCCACCCTTTGTGTTTCTTGTGTAAATGACTTGGGCTCTGTGCTTTGAAATCAGCTTGATCAGACCATTACTAAGTAGCTCCTGAAGGGAGAAAGAACCAAGAACCTCAAATCTTCAGTCTCTGAGAGACCACAGCTGGAGCTTAGCTAGGAAGTTAGGTTAGGAACTTCCTTATAGAGTTTGTCGTATGTAGCTTTGCCAAAAAGGATGAGACTGTTCAACTTGTCCCAAACTTTGCCTTTGGATCACTTCTTTTTGACCCTGCCATTACATTTACTTACTAGGTCTTTGTCTTTTTTTAGCCGACTTTCTGGCATCTTTCTTCTTCTTGTCCCTGGGCGATATGGCAAAGCTCAGAGAGTAGTGTGGACCACTGCAGCCTCACTAAGACGGCCTGTAATCTTTCTAATAATTAAAATTCTGACTGTTTGAGACAGGGTCTCATTAATGATGTAAACCTGGCTGTCCTGGAACTCTGACTACTCCTGCCTGCCAAGGGTTGGGATTATCCACCATACCCCAATTAGAAATTCTGATTGTTGTTTTAAATACACTGCAAGATTAAGAATCCCTTATTTGGACTGAAGAGATGGCTTAATGGTTAAGAGCACTGGTTGCTCTTCCAGAGGAGGTGGGTTCAATTCCTAGCACCCACATGGTAGCTCATACTTGCCTGAAAACCCCAGATCAAGGGATATGACACCCTCACACAGACATTTATGCAGAGAAAATACCAAAGAACATAAAATAAAAATAATTACAGTTTTTAAAAAAGCAACAACAACAACATCAAAAAGAATCCCTCATTCTACCAGGTATGGGGTACACACCTTTAGTCCCAGCGCTCAGAAGGCAGAGGTAGGAGGATCTCTATTAGTCAAGGCCAGTCTGGTCTTCATAGAGAGCCAGCCAAGGCTACATAATAAAACCCAAATAAATAAACAAAAAGTCCTTCATTCCATTTAGGCAGTAGCATTTACTCGGTCATTTTTAGTGTATTTTACTTATTGTTGTTTGGTTAGATGGGGCACGACTTCTGACCCTCCTACTATGTGCTGAGATTCTATAGATGAGCAACCTCACCTGGCTGTTCAGACCATTTTGGAGATGGTTTGAGATATTTTATAACCTGGATAGCCCGGAACTCACTATGTAGACTAGGTTGGCCTCAAACTCAGAGATCTGTCTGCCTTTGCCTCCACACCTGGTCCCCAGATCATTTTAAATAATCATATTAGGTTCTTTTGTTTAAAACTTGCCAAGTCTCAGGAGACAGAAGATAATACAAACTCTCCCAAGTACAAAAAGAGAGATTTTCCAAGTGTTCTCTGCTATCCTGTCTGAAGGTCCAGATCATAGAAACATCGTGTTCTAAGGTGACACACATGTTCTAAACAGTTCCTCTTCAGGCTGGTAACATGGCTCACTATATAAGGGCACTTGTCACCAAGCCTGACCTGAGTAATGGCCCAGACCCACACAGTCAAAGAAGCGATTCCCAAAAGCTGACCACACAAGGCGGCATGACACCCACACCCACACACCTGTACTCACATACACAGCAAGTACATAAATGTTATTTCAAAAATAAGAAAAGATTCTCATTTCATTCAGTATAAGCCAGAGGTAAGAATTAGGTAAGTTTTCCACCTGGGATCTTGCAGAAATGTGTAAGCACTTACCCATATATACAAGACACATCAATTACAACATCAATCATGTCACAGCAAAGTTCATAAGACTGCATATCCACAGGGGAGCTGTCTGTTGCAATGTAGATTTTGCTGACAACATCAAAGAGAAAAGCTTTTTCAATACCTGAATTCTTGGGAAAAACAAAATTGGGTAAGTGTTTAAGAATCATAATTTACAATTTTTCAAAGACCATAAATTACTGAAAAACAACCTTAATTTTAAAAGGAATTTTCTCATGGTTTGTTTTTATTTTTTTATGGTTCTGGGATACTGAATGCAGAGTTCAATAAATGCTCTACCACTGAACTCAACCCCCAACTCTTCATATCACTTTTAAGTATGCAATTAGACCCCCAAAATAAAAAATGCTTGGTTGGGAGACTTTAGACAGGGCCTTACTAGCTAGTCTTAGGATGAGGATGACCTAAACTCACAATCCTTCTGCCTCTTCTTTGTAAGTGATGGGCTTACATGTGTGCTCCACCACATCCAGCAAGATTTATTATTACTTATGTGTTTGTGTGTATGGTGCTAAAAACTGATCCTAAGGCCTTTCATTTGCTAAGCAGTACTCTATCTAATCTTCATGAAGATGCTTTTAATTAAAGTAGTATGGGGAACTTTACCTAAAACACATACACAGGATCAGAATATAACAACTCAAGCTATACTTTATGCTATTTATCTTTCATGTTGAATCATTCATCTTTAGTTCAAGTCTTCTGTTTTAGAGAATTAAATACAAACACATTTAACAACAGCAGAATTGGAAATTAAATCAAAGTAAATAATTTACTTACTGATATAAAGATATTTAATAGGTTTTCCAAAGTGGGCAGTTGTGGAATGAGTTTCTGTACCACCTTACTGAAGGCCTCAAATATTGAATGGTCATAGATGCTAGTCAAATAAAAGCTGAAAAATACAACACAGGATGATTATTCATAAAAGAAGTTCAGTAACTACTGTCATTTTCTCTTAAATTTCAAGGCTCTTAACATTTAAATGTACCCTGTCTACTACCCACATCATTTCTGATTGTAAGACCATTTCCCAGTCCTGATGTGTGTTTGCTATATCACACAGAGGGTAACTGAAGGAGCATCCAGGAAGGCCCTTCAAGAGAGAAACACAAAGGGTAACATAAGCAAACTACCCTTTAAAGCTTACTTTCCAAGCATAAAACTGAGAGAAGAAAAAAAAAAAGCCAAGATCAAAATCAAGGTAGAGACATGGTCATTTGTTTTATGTTTTATATTTATTTTTTTAGACACAGTGGTATGGAGCCCAGGCTGGCCTCAAACTCACTATATAGTGGAGAATGACCCTGAATTTCTAATCCTCAAGTTTCCACTTCCCTGAGTAAAGCTAGGATTACAGGAATTTGTCACCACACTCAGCAGAGTAATGTGGTATTTATTAAATATTATTCACGTCTACTAAAATGTCACCTCAGAAAGTCCTTTCCTGCCCCACACATGTAATCCCAGCACCTGGGAAGAGGCAGGTGAATCCTGTGAGATTGAGGCCAGCGTGGTCTACATAGCAGAGTTCCAGGGCTATATAGTGAGACCCTGGTATTTCCTAACTCAAAAAGTTCTTTCCTGACCAACCTATGTAAAAAGTAAACACGTACCTGCTACCCTTTTGCCATTTTGTTCTTCACAGCATTGGTAAGTACTTAAAATTCCACCACACATTTCTTATGAGCTGTGTCCTTCTCGATTGTAAGCCCCAGGAGGAAAGCAACTTTGTGGTCTCCCTCACAGCTACAAGTCCACTGCCCTCAACTGTGCTAAGGGTAGTAGAATGCTTGCAGAGAATATAAAAGGTCCTGGGTTCAATCCCCAATGCATATAAGTAGTAAAAGTTTGATGCAAAACTCTACTGAGGGTAATAGGCTTAGTTTAGGATCCTTGTGTTATAGGGAAACCATGAAATGCCCTGAAGTGCTCAACACACAGGGAGTAGAGAAAATCATAATGGTTCCTCACCATACAAGGAAGCATGTTTAAAACTGCAGCAAAAAATATTAACAGATCCTTAAGATTGAGGGATTTTATGGGATGGGACTTTTACTCTCTTATAAACATTTATTTACTTTTGTTTTTCAAGACTGGATCTTACTAAGTAGCTGTGGTTATCTGACTTCAAATTTGCAACTCTCCTCCTGACTCTGCCTTCTGAGTGCTGGGATTACTAACGTGCAACACCATGTACAACTCTTACACAGACTCAACTTTCTCATTTTTTTTAAAAACATGAATTATTCACGTTTTAAAAATTTAATCCAAGAGGGACAATGAAATTTCCCATACAATATTTTCTAGAAACTACCTGAAAGATTCTGCAGCCTATGGTCTAGGAAACCTTAGGAGCAAGATAACTGACTTAAGTACAGAAGGAAGTTTTTGTAATAGACCAAGGGCAAGGAAATTACACGCGCTTCTCTCCTCTGCTTCCCCTTTGAGCTGTTTTTATGATCAAGTGACATCCTCTTAGTACTTATATTCATTTCTTCCTATTATAACAAAATATATACAATAACGATCCTCATACACTTTTAGAATACAAATACAAACTATCAATCAGTATGTTTTCTTTAAGGTAAGTTAGTATTTAACTGTAAACCAGCAGTCCTTCAAACTCAACAGCAACACTATGTAAATGCAGAAGGCAAATCTACCTAACTTCAGAGTTTCTAAGAAGTGTAAACTATTTTAAATCTAAGCTATATTAGAGTTAGTCCAGACTTGAAAGTATACACTTTTAAGAACCAAACTCTACTTTCACACAAAACAAAAAAAAAATGGCAGATTTCTTACAGAAAGTCAATGGGAGTTAAAAAGTGAAGAAACCCAGAGAGAAGTCCGAAAGCAGACTCATGCCATGAGGAAACAGTCCCTTGAGAGGAGTTTGCAAGAACGCCAATGGGAACACTTCACATGACTTCAATCATCAGGAAAATGAAAAAGGGGAAAAGTAATTTCTCAGTAACACAAGGCTTACAAAACAGCTTAGAAGTCAACAAAGAAGATCCAAACTGTTAGAGGACTGGGAAAAGCCCAGCATCAGGGTCTGGGTGTGTGAGGACAGATGGAATACATTTAGGGCTCTCAATCAAACACTCATGTTGTTACCTAAGATGGAGCTTTTCCAGCCCAGCATCTGCAAGGTCATCATTGGCCCTTTGATGAATGTCCCTCTGTGTTTCTATTTTGTGATCATCAGACAGTCCATCAACTTTGTGAATAAAAACCTCAAAATTCATGTCTGGGTTAACTTTGTAGGCCTTAGAAACAGTGATATGAAGTCGAGTTAAAGCCTCCATGTAGTCGTCCTGAAAGTCAGAACAAGATGTTTTTAACAAGAAATCTTATAAAACACAAGTAACAAGAAAGTTTCAAAACACCTCTTTCCCCAACTACAGAAGATATTTATTTTAATTACTCATAAATATTCAGATATACTGACATATAACTAGTAAATAGCTCTTCAGTTTCTTAACATAGAAAATCAAATACCAATGCTTGAATTTTTAAATGTTACTATTAAGAAAAGAAAGGCAAAATGCATATTCCTTCCTAATAGAACTGTTCAAGTAATCTCAGCTCTGCCATTTATCAGGTATGTGGCTCTAAGCAAGTTGCTTAAAGCCTAATCTTGAGTCAAGTATCTGTAAATGGGAATAACAACCAACACAATACTTTGGGGAGTAAATCAGATCGTGTATGAGACAGCATTTACTACCAACTTGGCACCATTCAAAAAGTTTTCCTCATGCTTTGGCTTACAAAGGTAAGCTAAAGGGTAGGGACAGAGCCCATCCAGCTGATTACCTACCACACAGTGGGGCCTCAGTATATCTTCCTAGAGTAAATCCAACTTAAACAAATCAGGAAAGGTTTGTTTAATGGACTCATTTCTCATGTTCTTCCTGATATTGTGGCCATCGATGGGATACTTCAGTGGGTGAGGTGACCACTGTAATAGTTAATACAACAATATCTACTATTAACCAATAAAAGTAGAAAGCCAATGGTAAGCTTTCGTTAACTGGAACTCAAGAAATGTAAATGGAATCTCCAAAACACCTGAGAGTCTGGAATCAGGTGCAGACAGTATAAGGGGATCTACTGGAAAGAGAGTAGCTTCAAGCACATGACAAAGGAGACAAACAGCTCTCCTCTGTTTCTCTGTCTTTTTGCCACCAGAGAGGAGTACACAGCATCATGCCTAAGTACCTGTGCATCAATAACATATATCAATGCTCCTGTACCCCTGAAGATCATTTCATAGTCAAAGGTGGGATCAAAGAAGTCCATCTGCCCAGGAAAATCCCAAATCTGGAAGTTCACGAAGGAGCTGTTGGAGATGTCGTCTTTATAAATCTTGTTGGTACTTTCCAAAAAGAGAGTCTCGTTGGGTGACATCTTATGAAACACCACCTGTGAGGACAAACAGAGACAACTTCGAGACTATTCAACTATACAAGTTATATTAGAAATCCCATGGCACCAACTTTACAGCTGTGACCTTGATGCAAAGTAAATAAATAAGGTAATAAGTGGACGGTCAATCACTGGTGCTATTTGTTCTTCTATTTCTGAGAAAAGGCACCAAGTTAACCTACACTCAGTCCACTCTGAAGATGAGTTTTTCCTTTCACTGCTTTCTAGTGTCACCGTCTCTGGCCTACACTGTTTCCATGTATTTTCCTTTTCTATTCTCAGTGTTTGTAATTATTTTTGGAGAGGGAGGGTTGTTTTAAGAGCCTTAGCTATATTGCCCAGAGTAACCTCAAAATCCAATTCTCTTGCCTCTGTCTCCTCCAGTACTGAAATTACAGTACCACCTTGCCAGGTTCTATTGGGTTTTTTTAGGAGAAACAGAGTCAGCTTTGCGACTATTTAGCTACAAAGTTACATAGAAATCCCATGGCACCAACATTACAATTGTGACCAAAGATTTAAACTTCTCAAGACCTGCTTTAAAATCATGGAACTATTCTAGGTAATGTTTGAGACTTTGTGTTCATTCAAAAATAACACAAATGACTACCTCAGGCTCTTAGGAACAATAAAGAAAATAAAGTGGATCCTGAGTAAGTAAAACTGTCCAGAGTGAAAAGTAGGGAGGTCTGTAGGATGGAAGAGGCGGCTCCATAAGACAAGAAATGGTAAAGACAATAAATTGCTAATCATCACAGCAGGGAGCCAAAGGTGTAGATGAGTGTAGTCACAGCGCCTGCCTATCAAGCATAATACCCTGGCTTCCAGAACCTGCACCAATAAAGCCAACGTGATAGTTCACACCTGAAATCTCAGCACTTGGGAAGGTACACTTAGGATCAGAAGTTCAAAGTCACCCTTGACTATATACTGAGTTCTTGGCCAGCCTGGGATACAGGAAGAAAACAAAACAAAACACAGCAGGGCTGGAGATGTAGCTTTAAGGCTTGCCTGATACAATCCTAACACACAGCAAACTTGTCTCTCAGTGTTACCTTGTAAGAGAGAAAAGGTCCTCATAGGTTTCGAGTGGTAGTTTGCTTACCTAGTGTAAGCACTCCCACCAAAAGTCTAACGTTAACAAAGACAAGAGAAAATAAAACAGTAGTCCAGCAAGTGCAGGGGGGTGAAGGGCAGTGGTGGTGTTTTTTTGTTTGTTTGTTTTTAAAAAAACACCACCTCTACAAAATACCAGAGATTTCTTTTTGGACAGACTTTGGTATCAAGAGTGGAAATGGGGAACGACTGGTTGTCTGTGACACGAGTTTTACCAGAAGTTCGCTCTGTTTGTAAAGGTTGTAACGACAGAAAGAAGTCAACCTTGCCTCTATTTCCCTATTCGCTAAAAATAAAAAGTCTTAGGCATTCTATTCGTTGACGACAGACCCAAGTGAAAACAAATGCACCGATGTCTGCCTGCAAAACAGTCTCCAAAGATCGCTGTGACCAGTTACAGGGGACTGTCACCTGTAACTGCAACCACAGGGCTACAAGTTCTAAACAAAGTAGATGCAGCGATAGGACCCCACCCCCCAAAATAAATGCTACAGAAGTCTCCAACAGACTGACAACAAAATACTGAGATGCCCAGTGTCTTCACCACAACACTTTCTGGCGCCGCTAAGGTCCAGAGCTTAGGAGGGGATCCCTGAACACTCCTGTCACCTAAGTGAGATGCGGCGGGACAGCACGCTCACCGAGTTCTCCACGTGAGAACTGGGGACGACAGGTCGGTTTCGTCAACGCCACAAGGGCAGCGACCAGAAGGGAGGAGTTCTAGGGCGGTGAACGGCACCTGCCTCCTCCCTCCAGCCAGCGTCGTCTCCTTGCCCCGCTCGGCCCTCGGCCGAGGAAGTCGAACGTGGAGGCCCAGGTCGCGGACCCCGGGCGGACCGCGCCTAGGCTCCGCGCTCGTAGGTGTGGACAGTGCCCTGGGACGCGGCGCCAGGCCGCCACCCTCTCAGGCCTCCGGGGCAGCCGCCACCTGAGCGCCGTGGGCCGAGCAAGACCAAGGGCAGGAGGCCCGGTGCGGGGCGCTCACCTTCTGAATGGAGGACTTGCCGCTGCGCCGTAGTCCCATAAGTAGGATCCTTGGCTTGGAGCTGTCAGCGCCGCCCGGGCCGCAGCCGCCGCCGGCCCCCGCGCCTCCGCCGCCACCCGCCGCCGCCTCCTCTTCCTCCTCCTCCACGCCGTAGCCGAAGTCCTTGGGGAACGAGTCGGCTGCACCGTAACTGCCGGCCAGGGGCGTCTCCTCCGCCCCGTACTGCAGGGACATGGTGCTGGACCACCGCCGCCCGCGCCCTGACAGGCCAGGCCAGGTTAGGCCGCCGCCTCCCTAGGCCGCCGCTGGTGCCGCCGCCCCCGGCAGTAGCCGCCTCAGAGCCCGCCCCTAAGCCCAGTTCCGATTGGGCTGCCGCCAAGCTTCGGCTTATTATTGGCTGGGCGGGCTGCCACTCTGGGACAGCACGGTAAGTGGTGCGTATCACGTGTCCGGAATCACCTGACTAGCAGCGACTGAAGGGGGGAGGGGGAGGAGTCACGAGGAGATCGGCCTGGCCGCGCCTCTCGTCGGCCTCCGGGCCTTCGCTTTGGGGCCCGTCCGCACGCACCAAGGCCTTCCCAGCGCGCGCTGGGCTGCTCCCCGCTCCCCGTCTCTCTCCGGGCTCCGAGAGCACCGCAGGGAAGATGCTTCTAGGCGTCTGGGTAAGAATTCATTGTCCCCCACCCACCCACCCACCTCTTGTTGCAGCTGCCCTGCCGGTATTTAGTGATGCTTGCCAAGTCCTGGGTACCAGGGAGGCACTGGAAACTGGATTGCCTCTCTCCCTGCCCTCAAGTTGCTCGAAGCTTAACAGAGATTGGACTGTGAGTTGACTCAGTACAGATTTTAAGTGAAAAGGCCATGAGGGCAGATGAATTGCTCTGGAATTGGGTGAGGAAGTCCACAGGAGGTCCTGTGGGAACCGGTCCAGACCTATAGATTCCGCTAGTGGGAAAGGCAGTTAGGTCTCGGCGATAACTTGCCCATGCTAGTAATTGGAGCCCGATAAGAAACACATATACAAGCGTGCTAAAACATTATTCTGCAAGCAGATCGCTGATAGGATACTGCTGTCCTTACATTTTACCGACTCCATCTTCGCTCTCACCTAGTCAAAGTGCTTCTCCAGAATCCCATCCAGCAACTGAGTACTTGACTTCTTTGTGACTAAGGACTAGAGGAATTGGGAATAATGAAGACAAATGATTACTGCCAAAGTATGTTTCAGAAAGTTGTAAATGTCTCGGACTCCAGAAGTGGAAATTTGACAACCCTTAAACTATAGCCCTGTACACTTAAAAGGAGTTGGGGTAGGGGTAGGAGTTCTGGTTTTACAAGGCGACTGTGTTGTTTGCAGTTTGAAATTTGGGGTCTTTTGCGCATGCTAGGCAAATTCTACCACATAGCCTCACCTCCTACTCAGATTTGATTGTGGAGAGAAAAGTAAGCTCTAGTAGATCTGGCATTTTGGTTATACCTGATTCTCGAAGTTAAAGGCAGGATAAATCCTCGGAGATAATCACAACCTCACCTAAAAAATATCAACTGCATAGCATCTAATAGACAGGCAGAATGCACTAAGTACATGTCTCTCAGTATCGATGGGAGACTGCTTTCAGGACACCCTTAATCCCATTAACCGACTGGAAGATGGTCAGATTCCTAATATAGGCTATTTGCATGTCAACCTGTGCATACTCCATGTACTTTATATTATCTCTGAATTAATTATAATAACCAGTACAATGAAAAATGAAATGGTGTCTTTGCCAGGCATGATGGCCCACATCTGCAAATCTCAGTACTTCAGAGGGAGGTGTAGGATTCCCCCAAAAAAGTTCTAAGTCAGCCTCTCTACACATCCTTGACAGCTTAAGCTAGAAACCCCCTTTTAAAGAGTGGGATGTGTGTATAAATAGTTGTTGCACTATATTGCATAAGTGTAAAAATAAAGTCTACAAATGCTCAGTAAAATTTCCCCCAATTATTTCCAATCCTGTTGGCCTTATCTATGGATTCAGAGAACCAACTGCTGTGCCAGGGGAAATCAAATTTAAAGGTAGCTTTGATAAAAGTTTAACAGTTTTGGGTGGAATATATGAGCAGAGGTCATAGGAAAACCACAGATATTTTTTCTTAAACTTTCACCTTGATTTTTGGAACAAAGTTTCTTTTTTGTTTAGCATTGCATATGCAAAGTTAGCTAGCCTGTAAATTTCTGGGCTGACTCCTGTCCACCTCCCATCTCACAATGGGAGCACTGGGATTACTGACAGAAGTATGCTCAACTTCATGTGAGTTGGGGGGTTCAAACTCAAGACCTCACATTTAACAAGTGTCTACCCACTGAGCCATCTCCAAAGCTCTGTTCTGTTTAAATTTTTATTCTGTATTCGAGAGATGGCTCAGTGGTTAAAAGCACTTGGTACTCTTTCAGAGGACCCACATTCAGCCCTAGCCCCCATATGATGCCTCACAACCATCAACTGTCAGGGGATCCAGTGCCCTCTTCTGGCTTCTAAGGATGCCAGGCACACAGGTGGTACTCATAAATACATGCAGGCAAAACACTCATACACATAAAATAAAAATAAATAATTTTATAAAGTTTCTTATTCAAGGGGTTGTGGATACAGCTCAGTTGGTAGAATGCTTGCCTAGTTTTCAGGAAACCCTAGGCTCCATCTGCAGCACTACCTAACTCCAGGCCTGGTAGCATTTGCCTGTTATCAAAGCACCAAGGAAGCAAAAGCAAGACAGGAAGTTCAAGGTTCTTCCCTGCTATAATATCAAAGTCAGCCTCAAAATAAAGCTTCAGACCAACAGTCAAACTCCTCAAAGCCTAAAGTGGAACAAAATAGTACTCACTTCTTCAAAACAGTCCTTCTGCTATTCAAATGCAGTCTTTATTACACACCAAGTCTTCTCAACCTGATAGAACCATGAGTTCCAGGCCTCAAAAGTCTTCTCTGTTCCCTGTTACCTTCAGTTGCTTCAATTATCACGTCTACAGTACTGTTCTATATAGGACTTTGAGGTCTTGTGTTTATACTGTTCAGGAGAGTACCTGCTAGCCACATGTGCATTGAATGCTAGAAGTGCTGCTGGTGTCATTGAGGAACTGAATTTTGTAGCTGGTGACAACCACACTGAACAACTAACTCATCCATGCTTTCACATCCCTTCTCCCTATTGACCATTCTTCCTTAAAATGCATTCATGCTTGTCAGCATCCCTCAGATGCCTGGTACCTACAGAGTAACTATAGGACTTTTAGAAAGACTTTTTTAGTTAGCACCTGGACAATATTTCTGTTCTCCAAAATGGATTTTTAAGCTTCCTTGGAGTATAAATGGTTCACATTAGAGAGCACCAGAACTAGTACTTTATCAGGAACCCTACTCACTTTGTGTAACTATAGACTTTATCCATTATAGGACTTGATACTTGTTTGTGCCCAGCAGTATAGGAACTTCAAGTTCAAACCTGTTCCAAAGTAGTCTACAACCAACCTTTCCAATTCTATGGTACTTACAGATGTGCCAGTACTACTGACTGATCTGCAGGCAGCCCTTTACAGTTTGCAAGGCATTTTTATATCCAATGTATTTAATCTGATCCTGACATTAACCATGTAAGGTAGGCAAAATGTGAAGACACATACATACACAAATACACACATACCTTTTGTGGAGTGGTTATTGAGACAGTCTTACATAGCCAAGGCTGGCCTCTAACTTACTGTGTAGTCAGAAATGACTCTAAAATTCCTGACCCTCTTGCCTTCAAGTGCCAGGATTATAGGCATGTACCATCATGTCTGGTCGGAACGTTTTAATTTTATATGTATTATGTGCATGCAGGTATGCACATGCGGAAGACAACTCTCAGGAGATGATTCTCCTGCCATCTTGTAGGATTCAGGGATTAAACTGAGTTATTCAGGCCTTCACCCAAGCACAGCTACCCATGCGCCATGTCTATAGCCCCTAATTTTTATTTTATAGATGAAGCAGCTGAAGTATAGCAGGAACTGAACTGATGGCTTACATTTCCTATTCCATTTAGCGTCATCTTGTATAGTTTTCATTCAAGCCCTTGATATAAATGTTGGAAGGGGGGTTCAATGGTGAAGAGCATACACGGTTCCTAGAGAGGACCTGAATTTGGTGGCTAACCATGCCCAGTGACCTCAAAATCTTTTTTCTAAGATAGTTTTTTTTTATTTTTTATTATTGATTTTTTTAAATGTATGAGTGCTCTATCTTTGTGTACATCTGCATGTCAGAAAAAGGCACAACCAATATAGGTGGTTGTGAGCCACCATGTGGATGCTGGGAATTGAACTCAGGTCCTCTGGAAGAGCAGCCAGTGCACTTAACCACGCAGAGATCTTTCCAGTTCCAGACCTTGAATTCTTCAATACCAATGGCTGGCCCAAGTCAGTTCCACCTACGTGGTAATCTAGCCCACATGCTGTAACTAATGTGTAATGTTCAAGAGACAAGCACAGACCTACTGGCATAAATATAACATTAAACCAAGCATAGTGGTACACACCTTTAATCCCAGCACCTGGGAAGCAGAGGAATGAGTTTGAGGCTACTGTCAGCTACAAAGTTCCAGGCCAATCACAGCTACATATATATAGTGGAATGAATGAATGAATGGATGGATGAATGAACGAATAATAGTACCACAAGAGGGGGGTGGGGGAAGACTAGTAGCCAGAAAACAAAATCATGTTTTGGTATCAACAAAATGATGGCCATACAAACTACCTGAAAAAGCTAAGTCTCCTCTCTACCAAATTCTCATGGGGCCATTTCATTATTCCTACAATTCTTAGCACATCCTAACCCACCTTGTAGTTGTTTGCCTATGTGTCTCATAATGAATTGATCTTTACCACATCAGCACTTAGCCCAGTGATATACATCCAGAAGGCACCCAAATTGGTAAACAAAGAGAATCTGCCCAGCCGAATGTTCTTTCAGTAGTATCTGGCCACCCCCCAGAAACAAACCTGTGACTAGAAGAAATGTAGATCATTGCCACAATCCTGCCAACGTGACTGACTACAATGCCCTTGTAAATGGCTTGGTCAGAGTTTCCAGCAGCTGCCAGTACCCTGACTGGTTAAACCAGCTTTGACTGGATGTGTGCTATGATCAAAATTTAAAGACAAGCTGCCCAACAATAAGGATAGGTGTGATATATAAGGGCGTATGTACCTGTCAGTGAAGAAAGCAAGTTATCAACAACACATCTGACTGTGATTCTTCCCAGAGAAAAGGGAAAGGGCCGGATGTAGTGGGGAATACCCATAACCCCAGCATTTGGGAGTTGAAGACAGGATTTAAAGGCCAGCCCTTGGTACATGAGACTGTCCCCTACCAAAAAGAAAGAAAGGGATTAACAAAACAAGTAATTTACCATTTACAAATCTTTCATATACACCTCTCATTTGACCTCACAACAACCCTGTGAGATAGGCAGCAAATGTTTTCATGGTACAGATGAGGATAGTGAATCTCCAAACCATTAACTGACCTGCCCAGGTTTCTACAGTTAGCAACAAATCTATATGTCAGTCTTTGGCCTAAAAATTCAACACCTAACCTTCCCTTTACTTGCCCTACCTACTTCACAGGAATAACAAAGATAAAATGAATTCAAGGCTCAAAAAAATATGTTTGAGGGGAAAGAAATCACTGTATAATTACATACTGTAATTATTTGTGACATAATGGTTCATCTCCTTTCCCATCCCAGTTTGTGTGAACCCAGAATTTTATCTCTTCAGTGCTCAACTAAGGAAGGAAGGCAGGGTAAGAGTGTAGTCCTGTTGGAAGCTATGTAAATTACAATCAAGGTAGCTGCAGCAGAACACAAACTGAAAACGACACAGACTGATGTGCAACCAGAACGCACTAAAGCACACACAGCAAGGCAGCATCATCAGATGGGTACGATTGCATAGAAAGAACACGTGGTGTCAGAGTCCATACTGGCACGCACAGTTATCTAAGGCAAAGTGGTAGCAAAGAGGAGTTGTTTGTTCTATATTTCTATAAAAGAGCAGAAGATGCATGGGAACCTATGCGAAAGCACTGTACACCACAGATATGTCCAGCTGTCTACAAGAAGTATATGCTGTCAAGAATGAGTGCACCTACTATGCTCCATGCTAAATCTCCTAGCTAAAATACAACCAGTACCATCATTCCTAATTGGATAATAAATAAAATGTCTTTTAAGGTGAAAAGTTATGTGGCTCTTTAGCTTTTCTTCAAGATCTACTTTGGATTCTCCTGCTTTAAGACCCAAAGAAAGTTATATTGAGTTTTTATTGGTGATTCTATGTATATGTGTTTATAACATTAAAGTGTGATGAGTGAATTTAACATATTAAAAGTTTATAGCATCTTTTCAGGAAAGATCATATACTATACAAGCTATTCAAGTGATACAAAACCAGTTTTCAGTGTCTTTTCAACTGAGAAGAATCCTATTCAGCACGCTTCTCCTCCTGAGGTGGTTCATACTGAACAAGCTATGGGGCAAAGACAGAGGATTTAGATGAATTTTATTTAAGTTGGGTAAAAAACTTAGTAACACAATGAAATTAGATAATATATTCAACTTAGTTGAATCAGTAATCAATTTCTGAACTTATCCTTCTTAAACCATTCACTTATTAAGATGGAGTACAATTAACCTAACAAAAGCCTTTTTTGTATAAATCTTTAGCAATGCTGGGGAACTAGATTTACATCAACTCATGCCTGAACTGTTCAGTTACTACGTGATTCTATTAGTATGGTCAGCCAATGAAAAGTAATGAATGCCTGACTTTAAAAGTACCAGAGGCCTTTAAATCAGCACTGGGGAGGCAGAGGTAAGGCTGGTCTCTGAGTTTGAAGCTATCCTGGTCTACATAGCAACTACCAAGTATGTATCTCAGCATCTCTGGTAATTTAAGATTTTTCTTTTATAGAAATTTGTGGTTCCTTACAAGAACAGTAGACTTCAGATTTGACTTCTTTCAATTAGTTTCAGACTTGGAAATACATCATGTAGTTCAGAATGTGATAAACCTCAAAGACTGAGTTGATGCTCAAGTTTATGGGAATTTGAACAAAAGCAAATTTCAGCTCTAGATAAAATCAAGTGCAACTTACTTGTGTCCTTTTAAGAACCTGGAGCTTCAGACAGTGCAGACTGTGTCTTAACAAAGCAGTGACCTAGACTGACCTAAACTGCATAAAAACTTTAAAATTACCCATTTACTTTAAGCAGTATTAACCAATATCCCCACCTTTTTATTGATGCAGGTTCTCAACTCCCTTTTCATGATTATACTTTGCGTATTCTACTTTTTGTTGTTCTTGGGATTTTTCTAGATGAGGCTTATGTTTGCCATGGATTTGGTTGAAGCTGATATTGTCCCTTCTATTTTGCCCCTTCTATATTGCCCACTAGTGAAATTTTGGGTTTAGTTGTTTACTCTGGTTATATCATGCTGCAGATGGAACCCAGGACCTTTGCACATGCCAGACAGATGCTCTACCACTGAGCTACACACATGCCTGGCCTGCAGTAAGGATTTGGTCAGATAATCATTAGAGACAAGATTGTTTTTTAATTTGAATTTCTTTCTTAAATTTACCTTTGCTTTCAGTTTTTTATTTTCTTCTACAGTAGCTTCATATTTCTCTTTCATTTCTGCCAATTCTAGGCGAAGCAGCTCTATTTCTGGGTTTTCCGGGGTAACAGCTCCTAAGTGATGCTTTAAAAAGCTAACATCAGTGTTAAGAATGTACTCAGAGCAAAATGAGGCCGGGGGACAGTCACCCACCACACCACCAGTACTTATCTAAGGTCATGGGAAGGTTCAAAAGAACTTTTTCAATAAACAAAAGTATTTAAAGCTTATTATATATGTGAATAAATAAAAGTGTCAAAAATATGGCTTTTTTACTTCAGAGATGAAAAGGATACTCCAGAGCACTGGTGGGCTTCTCCGGTTCTTCATATAAGGCTACCAACACTGCAAACCAAACAGAGAGAAGCAATGAAGCCTTCAGCGTAGATGGCTGAACTATTCTGAAACTCAGTAAATACTGCCTGCCTGCTGTATGGTGAGCAGATTGCTAAGACTGTCCATACAGTGGTGAACAAGCCAGACAGTGTCCTTGCTAGCAACAAACTTACAATCCTTTGTAAACATAAGGAACTACAAGAATACTGAACTGCAATAGTGGTTAGTGAGTTTCAGAATGAGACTGGAGGAATACTTAGTATCAGAGGCTGACCTGAGACCTAGCTATGTTTCAGATAAAAATGGGAAAACTCAAAAGCACGTACAAGGGAACTAATGTGTCAAGTATGTTGCGAGTAATGAATAGAAAGGTAGTCTAGGGCCAGACTGAGAAAACTGAGGAAAGCTTAGTTGAATATTGATCCTAAAGACTACAAACCTATTTCTTCAACAGTTTGAAAGCAAGAGGTGGCAAGTTACTCCTGAATGCTGTATACCAGACTGATTTAGAAAGCTGGGTGTGGTGTCTCACACCTGTACTCCCAGTACCAAGGAGGTGAGGCAGGGGAACAAGGAGTTCAAGATCATTCTTGGAAAAGCAATTAGCTGGAGACCTGAACTATAAGGAGCTCTGTCTCAAAAACAAAAGGTCTAATGTAATCTAGTTAAAGAAATTTTAAGTAATTAACAGCATTCCATTTGGAACATTCGAGAATTAAGTTTCATGTATGACAGGCTAGGGACCAAGCAAAACCATTACCACAGTCAGCATGCTCAGACTGACATTTAAAAATGTGCTAGCACTTCCTGTCAACACTGTCTCTCTCACTCATCTACTGAACAAGTCCTCTAGGAGTCAATATGCAGGTGGCAAGCTCTCCACACTAGTGCTGAGAACTCTGAAAAATCTCCTAAGGCTGTGTGTGCTTGAGCCAGTGTGTAGTTGAGACAGGTAACCCAAGCTGGCCTAGAAGTCACTATTGTACTGGCCTCAAACTAATGGCAATCCTGTCTCAGTCCCCCAATACAGGTGTTATAAAAATCTGACAAAAGCAAAATATGTAACTTCAATGTGCATAACTTGAGAATCCAAATTAAGAAATCCTGTTGTAAACTATCTTACATGTCTTGGGTTTTAAGTTTTAATAAAGTACAGACAATATGAACAACATCGAGTGAGCATGCACTTTTATACCAAAAGACACTTTTTGAGGAATCTGCACATTTTTATTACAACTACCTGACCATCATCTCTTAGTATGTTACATTATCTCAAACCCCTACTTATTACTTTTTGCTTTAAAAAATTATACATTTAAGTGTTTCTTCCATTTACTTCCACTGATCTGTACTGAGTCTCAGTCTTTATTTACTTATTTTTAAAGATGACAGCTCTCTATGCAGCCCTTACTGTTCTGAAACTATGTAAACTAGGGTGGCCTTGAACTCACAGAAATTGCCTTCCTCTGTGAGTGCTGCCTCCCAGGTGCTGGGATTAAACACATGCCCCACCCAGACGGCTAGGATCTGAACTTTCATAGGGTGAGACTACTAGCTCTTGCCTTTCCCTTCCATCATTGCATCCCCATTCCCTTCAGCCTCCAAATTCCTGCCTGTGGTGCCTACAAGGCTGGGGCTATGAAGTGTTAAGGTTTTTGTTCTTTTCTATGAGATGATTTTGCTTTTTATCTGAAGAGAATTCAACAAAATCATATTCCCTTTTGCTTTAGAAGCTAAATTTACTGTTATTTAGTTACATATTGGGGTGGGGGGGGTGGAAATCAAAGGACACATTTCAGGAACCTATACACTCCTACCATGTGAGTTTTGGGAATCAAACTAGGTCCATTTGGTTTGGCAGCAAGCACCTTCAGGTGTTGAGCCTTCTTGCTTCTTGCTGGCCCTTATCAACTAGGTATTTAAAGCCAGGTATTTTAAAGTTCGCTACCCTGCTCAAAATCACTAAAATGCTATTCTGTTCACCTTCTTCATGGATGTTTTTGTCTTGAAGGTTTCATTTTTGTTTGTTGTTGATTGGTTGGTTGGTTAAGTTTGGTTTTTTTGATTTTAAGATGTAGTTTTACTCTTTAGCCAAAGCTGGTATCAGACTCAAGCAGTCCTCCTACTTCAGCTTGTCAAGTGCAATTAGAAATGAAACAAGATGTCTAGGTCTTCCGCATATGCCTAAAACCTTTGAGGCAAGGTCTCTCTCAGTTTCCAGCTTCCATCCTTTTAGCTAGGCTAGCAGCCAGCAAGCCTTGATTACCCTTGGGTGTCTCCCAACCCCAGCTCTGGGATTACACAAAGAACCTGTCTGGCTTATTATATGAGTGCTGGTATCTGAACTCTAGTCCCTATAGTTGTGTATCAAGTAGTCTTAACCTCTAAGCCATCTCTCCAGCCTAGCTCTAGTTTACTGTTTTTTAGACAGGTCCTGACATGTGCTCCAGGCAAGCAGTGAATGCACCCTCACCAGCGCACTAAAGACATGTCACCGTGCCTGGCTTCTTACAATGTTTCCATGTTAAAAACAACTTTAAATCCTCTCTGAAACGTTGCTGATAAAAAAATGTAAACTTGTATAAAGCATCTATGTTTGACCCTTTAAAATTGGTTTCCATTCTCTTACACAGCCAGAAGGTTGCACCTTGGTTCTGCATTCAGTTATCTCTACTTGTATGACATCTGCCTTTCACTGCTCTTGTCTGTCAACTTACTACATCCCCCTACCCTACCCACACAGATTATTTGGAACCAAAAGTATATCAGTGTTTATCTCCAGAGGTTGGAATATCTACTCATACATAATGAGATGTTTTGGGGATGAGATCCAAGCCTAAACATGAAATTCACTTACAGTCCATATGGACCTTATTCACATAATATGAACATGATCTTGAACAAGTACATATTCCTAGGCTCCTGAATTTTGACTGATATAATTTATGCAGTCAAGTATAGAATTTTCCACATCAATGCTCAGTAAGTTACAGATGTGGGAGCAATTTAGATTTCAAATTTTCAGATTAAGGATACTTATCCATACTCTAGGTTCTGTTCAAGGTCTTCCCTCTGCCACTCCATTAAAATGTCCCATCTTTATCCTTGCTATGGTTTAAGTTACACATTTACCACTAGCTGGCACTGTGTTTTAGTGTTTGTGTGTCCCTAACTAAACTACAAGCTCCCAAAAGCAGGGACATTTCCATGGCTGTATCCTTGGTACCCAGAACACAAGGCTGGAATAAGATCATTACATGAAAGAAACATGAAGGGTTTTTTATCAGAATTCCAAGCCATCTGTGACACTTCTGATGACACAAGGTACAGCGGTCTCGGAGAGTAGTTCCTTATATTTTGCTCACAATGACTTGCAACGACATAAGGAAATTAGTAGTGATTCTAACTTGTCAGTTCATCCGTATAAGAGAATTAAAAGTCCTGCTTTCTTCTAAGTTCTCCCAATTTTTCCTCTAGCTTTTGTTTCCCTAAAAAGGAGATACAAATTACTTCCCAGACCCTTCCAACCCCTGCCAGCCATTCCATTCTATTCCCTTGAAAACACCAAGCAATGTTGAGTTCTTACTCAACATGTAGCAGGCATTCAGTATACTGTTAAGGCCAGTTTAGCTATATTCTCCTCCGGGAATCCTTCGGTTCAATCACCATACTCTCTAACCTTACACCCGGAAAGAAGGGATATAGTAAGCTCCCATTGTTTTAAAATAAAGAATATAGCCGCCGGGCGGTGGTGGCGCACGCCTTTAATCCCAGCACTTGGGAGGCAGAGGCAGGAGGATTTCTGAGTTCGAGGCCAGCCTGGTCTACAAAGTGAGTTCCAGGACAGCCAGGGCTACACATAGAAACCCTGTCTCGAAAAAAAAAAAAAAAAAAAAGGGCGATGGGGGCGCACGCCTTTAATCCCAGCACTTGGGAGGCAGAGGCAGGAGGATTTCTGAGTTTGAGGCCAGCCTGGTCTACAGAGTGAGTTCCAGGCCAGCCAGGGCTACACAGAGAAACCCTGTCTCGAAAAACCAAAAAAAAAAAAAAAAGAATATAGCCATTTTTATGTGCTTTGAAGCACTTTTCAAATTGTAATTCCACTTTAATTATGATATCTACACAAAGTAGGAAATACTACAGGCTGAAAGAGTTGAAAAGCCACAGCCCAAACTATGAATCTCCAGCTTCAGGGACTAGAGTCACTTAATAACCCACTTTCAAATCCAGTAATTTTTTTAGTTGCCTTTGTCCGAAAGAAAAATTTGTAAAATCCCGCACCCTATACGGTGGGAGCAATTGAGATCTCAAGGTCTCTTGCTAACGTGTCCACTGCGGCTGCTCGAGGAAAGCAACGGAAGTTGGAGAGACTTTGCAACAGCTGCAAGAGTTTCAGTCCCAGGCAGAGAGCGACCACGGGGGCGAGGCAAAGTCCCGCGGCCGGCGTGCGCCCGACCCACTGGACCCCAAGGCCTCGCTGGTCCCCGGGCGGGCCCCACCTGGCCAAGAGCGCGCGTGGGCTGCAGCGGCCCGCCTCGGCTCACCTTTCGTCAGCGTGTCCAGCACCCCCGACTTCTCCAAGTACCTCCGGAACTGCTCGCGCTTCGAGTCGGCGGCCTGAGGAGATACGGCGGGTCAGGGACTGGAGCCCGGGGCCGGAGCAAGAAGACGGCGCACCCCGCCGCCAGCCCCAAGCCCTGCACGCGCCCCAACTCCCACCCGACGCCGCCCGCACGCCCCGAGCCACGCCGCGCCCCCCTCACTCTGTAATGGGCCATAGTGACAGCCACAGCGGCGTAGCTGGCGCCGGAGACACGGGCTGGCGGGCTCCAAGCCTCACTGCTCATGCGCGGAACGGCGCGCGCGTCTGCGCACTGGGCAGGCACTGGGCAGGCACTGGCCGGGACCGCCGGGGTGTGGCCTGTTTTCATGGCGACCGGGACGCTGTGTATCCCTGTCTCCTCGGAGCCCAGAGAGGCTGCGTGCGCCCGCCCTCCGCGGTTCCGGGCAGTCTGGTATCTTCCTGTTCCGGTTGCCGCGGAGATTCGGTTGCCTAGCAAGAGGCGAGGTTTCGGTAAAGCGGGGCGAACGTCCTATGGGGCCCCGTATGGGTGTGGCCGGGAGTTAGAGGCGTAGCATCTCCCCACGTGGTAGTGGGCGCGCACTCTTGTCTTTTGGGGTTTTGGTGGGGAACCCGCTAACGCTGTTTCTTGGCTCTCAGAAAAATACCCAGCACTGGGGAGGTGAAAGCAGAACAGGAAAAAGTTCAAGGTCACCCTCAGCTACATAAAGAGTTTGAATCTCTCTTGGACTCCATGTTCCGGGCTGGCATGTAATTATTAAGCCCCGTGATATTTGAAGATAACAGCTGTCTGGGAGAAAGCTTATCTCTACAGCAATGTTGGATTAGGGCAATGACCTCTGAAGTCATGGTTCTTTTCCCTGCCTTTGTCATTTTCTTTTTTTTTTAGCCCCCTTAGTGGTTAACATTAAGTTCTTTTCCATATATATTATGCGTGTTTTTATGTTGGAAATAATTATAGGTAGTACTAAGTGTGTATTTCTCTTTAGTTCCTCTTTCGTTCATGAAAATGTTTGTCCCACTTTACCCATCCGGGAGCCACCATACATGCAGAAGATGAATTTAAAACATGGCTATACTGCTGGATTTGTTTGTTTACTGAGAAAATTTCTGGGTGCAGAAGAGGGCCCATTAATGAATTTGTAGTTGTACCCGCTACTTGGCTAGATTTTGTTTTGATCTCTTTGTATAGAAATCATTCTATTCACCGGGCACTGATGGCACACGAATTTAATCTCAGTTCGAGAAAAGCGGAGGCGGCTGAATCTCTTGTGTTCGAAGCCAGCCTGGTCCAAGATGGCCAGAGAAACCCTGTCTCCAAAACAAAACAAATAATTCATTGTATTCGTGTTTTAATATAAGGCCCTACTCCCACCTTATCTTTTTGAAGTCCAGTGGATTTTTTTTCCTGGGAGTTGGGAAAGGATATTCATGCCACGGTGCAGTTGGAGAGCAGAAGACTCATAGGACTAGCTCTCCTTCCACCATGTGGAACTTCTCTAAGAGTTAGCTCCCTCTAAGTACATGGTAATTCTTTGATAAAACTTCATGCTTGCCACACATAAAGGTAAGAACAAAGATATATAGTTTAACTAATGACTAGTGGACCCTACCATGGCCTGAGACCACCAACATCTTTAAAATCAGCAACTAGTGATTTAGTAGCCAGTAGATGAGCTAAGGTCAGCAGCTGACAAGAGAAGTCAGAGATGGACAGAGAGTGCTTCATCCTTCCCCCGTTCCCCCTCCCTGCCCCCACACCCCAGTAAGCAACAGAACTCCCATGGTGTTTGTCCAGATTCTGCCTTATGTCCTGTAAAAAGCCCCTACAGTGTAGCCCTGGATTTTTTTTCTTCTTTCTTGGAGCCAATCTAACCTTTTCCATAGCCCTCTCTTGGGTCCTCTCTGGAGTGCTGGCTCCTGTCCCAAGCTCTTTTGTTTTGTTTTGTTTTGTTTTTCGACACAGGGTTTCTCTGTGTAGCCCTGGCTGTCCTGGAACTCACTCTGTAGACCAGGCTGGCCTTGCTAGAACTCAGAAATCTGCCTGCCTCTGCCTCCCAAGTGCTGGGATTAAAGGCGTGTGCCTCCACTGCCTGGCCCAAGCTCTTTTTTTTTTTAACTTCATCTTTGGGTAGACCAATGAGCTGGCTCAGTGGATAAAGGCACTTGGCTTGAAAGCCTGATGTGAGTTTGATCCCTGGAACCATCATAGAGAGGATTTCTGATCCTTGCAAAGTGCCCTCTGGCCTCCACATGTACTCCAAGCACACACACATGCACACAATAAATATAATAAAGTATTTTAAAATAAAATAATTAGAAAACCTTCACTACTGAGAGTGATGACATGTGCCTTTAATCCTAGCATTCGAGAGCCAGAGGCAAGCAGATCTCGGAGCTCAAGGCCAGCCAGAGGCACATGCTGAGACTCTGTCTCCATAGTAAGAACAAACTCCTCGCCCTTTATCGACTGTGATGCATCCCGGGACTGTGAGCCTCTGGTACTCCTGCTCCTGAGTTGTGCCCACATGAGATGAGAATCTCCTTTGCACTCCATTTTTCTTGTCCCCCATTTACTGACAATCATAGCTTGCCTGCCCTGGGGTTTTTCTTTCAAAGTCTAATAAAATGATCAAGTTTTATTATTGTAGGGGCCCATCCTCCACACAGATCGGAGTTCTCAGTAGGAAGCAGGGATCTCTGGAAGGCGCATAAACAGAGACTACTTTTCAGGTATAAACTGACAGACAATTTTTCATGGCTTAAAGTTACTCTCTCTTCTCTCTCTGCTCTCTTTCTCGCTCACTCACTTGAAACTCGGGGCTGCACACACTGCATTCTCCTGCACACTCTGCTTTTCTCCTGTGCGCTTTTCTTAAACTCCCACACTCCTACACACCTCTGTGTGTTCCCCTTTCACTCTCGAACACACACTCTTCGCTCATACACTCTTCGCACACACACATACATACTCTTCACACACATACTCTTGGCACACACACTCACGCACACACCTCATGCGCACCTCACTCGCACCCCACTCGATCTCCACTTTCTCTCTCGCCTTTTTCTTGCCCCAGTCTTTTATTGGTACTCCAAAAACAGGTAGAAAAAAAAGACATTGTATAATCGTTGCCAAATCAAACTCGAAAGAATAACCACATCCCACAAAGAATCAATTTCAATTGTTCCCCAAAGTTTCAAGCTTTCCCTATTCCCAGACCTGTGGCCAAAATAATAATTACAAACTTATCATTATTTAAACTTTAACTTTTGACTTATTATACTTCAGAGTTCAGAGCTCTGAGGTCAGCTACTTGCATTTTCCTGTGAAGCTCTAATGATAAATGGCATAGGCAAAGCTGCCAGGCAGGGGCCAGAAAGAATCAAGTTAACCCTTAACTTAGCAGTTCTGCTATCTTTCTGCTTCTGCACATTGCACACAATGACTCTCATAAGAGTCCTAGTGTTTTGACTTAGTTTTATTAATATATAATTTTATGTATTCTATACTGCTTATCCAGGAACCACTCTCAAATGTTGTGCAAAACTTATTTTATAACTTTAATAGCTTTTTCCGTTCTGGGGTACCAATATTGGCTCTATTTCATTTTCTAATAATTTCTTCAAACTTTCTTTGCAAGTCACGCATTAATCTGAAACTACCATTGTGCAGTTATTGCATTGTTTCCAAGATGAGAGCACACAGCATGCACCTGGGCCATTAGGACTGTGCTGTGCCCCTGTGCCTCAGTTTTTAATTGTTTAAGAATCATTACATAGGGCTGGATTGATGGCTCAGTGGTTCAGAGCACTGACTGCTCTTCCAGAGGTCCTGAGTTCAAATCCCAGCAACCACATGGTGGCTCACAACCATCTATAACAGGATCTGATGCCCTCTTCTGGTGTGTCTGAAGACAATTACAGTGTATTCATATACATATGATAAATAATTTTTAAAAAAAGATTTAAAAAAAAGAATCATTATATCAAGGAACATCTAGTTTCACAGAATTTAGAAGGAGAAAGAAGTAGGAAAGTCAGATAGAATAATTATACACACCAGGGCCAACTGAAAGGCAGTCACACACAAATGAAATCTATACAGCCATTGTCCAGGGCTAAGGTTAGGAGAAATGGGAACAACTGTTTTTATTTTGTTTTGTTTGTTTGTTTTTTACAAAGAGCTGCTGCAGGCTACAGAGATGTCTCCATCCAGGCCTACTGCAGGCAGTCCCTTATTTCAGATGGCAGGTCCCCTGGAGGGATGTGTCTCCTGCTTCTCAGGGTCCCAGAAGCCATCCTTTTTACAAGGAGCTGCCATGGGCTTCTGAGATGTCTCCATCCTGGCCTGCTGTGAATAGTCCCTGTCATGGTATGCTGTCCCCAGCACATTATAAATCTTAAATTCTTTTATCAACAAGACTAAGAACCTGCAAAAGGGAACCCTGATACCTAGTAATATGTCTTGCTCAACTCTTTGGGATACAATCTGGATATCACACCCCCATCCAGTTATATCAGCCTTATCACACCCCCATCCAGTTATATCAGCCTTTTATTACACTTACTGACTTTTGCACAGAGTATTGTAATGAAAACCCAGAAAGTAGTATTTGAAATGAAGACATTGACATTATGTAAGTATCTAATAGTAGCACAAAATAATGTATTAGCAGTCCTGAAATTTTTTTTTGAGTGGGAGGGAGGTTAGAATAGCCCAGGTCTATAGCCCTAGAACTGACCTCAAACTCCCAGAGATCTGCCTGCCTCTGCCTCCAGAGAGCTGGGATTACAGGTATGTGCCACCACTACCCAACTTGCTTGTTTATTTCTTTCTAACTTACAAACTTAAAATAGCTTAGATTTGTTTAGGTCTTAAGAATTGGAAGGAATTTGAACTGAATTTATGTTTGCTTACCTATAGGCTAATTTGAATGAAACATATCACACCTAAAAGTGGCACACAGGAACATACATAGATAACAAAATACCACATCAAAACATAGGCTAACAGCTGGACCAGGAGACAAGATGGCACCACCAAGTTATCTGCCAATTCACCTGTCTCTGCCTCCTGCCTCCCTGTAGGAATTCTGGGATTACAGATGCTTGCTACCACATCTGGCTTTTTCAATGAGTTGCAGAGATCAAACTCGGGGCAGTAGGCTTGTGAAGCAAGTACTTTTACCCTTTTAGCCATCTTCCCAACTGCCGGAGAGGCCAGCTCCAGAGCTCTGGTCCTCTCTCCAAGGTAGCCCAGGGGAGAATGTCAGCAGGGACAAGACTTGGTCTTGCAGGATACTAGGGTTGTTTTCTATAATAACACATACCTAGCTTGACTTTAAGTTACTCTGAAGCCAAAAGCTTCAAGACTCTGGACCCATTGACACTTGTTGCTAACAGTGAGGAGATTTGATAAAGGATTGATTGCTAGCTGCTAGGAGCTCCTGACTGACTTTGGTGGGTTAACTCTTTGTAAACCAGAAAAGAAAGAAGGAGTCTCTCACACAGAAAACACACACTGGGTGAAATGGAAAATGGCTACATCACCTTTTATTTATTGCTTTTTGCTTTTTATATCTTTTAGGCATATATTCATACATACCCACTCTGGCCAGGCCCAGCCATCTGTCTCATCAGCTCAACAAGTGTTCATGTATGCTTACATACATACACATATACCTTTATACATAACAAACAGACATAGACATTTGGATGGTTGGATGAAATGATGGATGGATGAATGGATGGATGGATGGATGGATGGATGGATGGATGGATGGATAGATGGATGGTTGGTTTGGGCAGAGCCCCCCAAGCCACCAACCTTATTTTTTTTCTTTGGACTTTTTATACCTTCTTAGACAAAAGTTCTTAGAAAATTACCTCAGAGATGAAATGTCACGTAAAATGGGAGTTACAAAAGGATGTTGATAACAAGTTCAAAGCAGTGTTTCATTCTAATATTCTCATTATAAGTTCAAAGCAACAGTTTCACATGGCCTTGCCTTATCATAGTGCATACCTGTGGCTTTATCCATGGACCTAAGTATTTTTCCTTGAACACAAATTTGTCCCAAGACTATTCCTCTTTTTAGTGTAACTATGAAGCTCATTGTATTTCTTATTATGCAGTCTTTACTTGCTATTCTGAGGAGTGGGCACATTCTATTCCTGATTCTAACTTTATTACATCTTTCTAGCAAAGCAACTAAGTCCATTTCTAAAATCTTTCTTCCTAAAATTATTTTAATCAAATCAAGAATTCTATAAAATCATTCATTCATCCAAACAGCATTAATTCATGAAAGTTCATCTTTATGTTGATCTGCATAAAATCTGGTCACTAGGATGGGGTAAGGCCCAGGAATTATCATATTAATAATGACAGGAAAGGCATATCAGCTGCAAGAAGCAATCCTCAGGTGAAGTCTCTTTGGGATCATACCTCATAGAGCTCACCCATCACAGACCATGCAGAAGCAGTAGGCCACCTCCAGGAAGGCCACCTGCTAGCCTTAGCCTATCCTAGGTGGCTCCTGACACCCAACCCTACAGCTCATTTTGCAGACAAAGGCCAAGAGGTGTCCTAGTTAGTGTCCAAAAGTGATCAGAGAGCTCAAATTAAGGCCTACCTATATGGTGGTAAGAATTCCTAACATTTTAAAGAACATAAATTTTTTCTTCAGGTGTTTTTTGTTTTGTTTTGTTTTTTGTTTGTTTTTTTAAGGAACTGGACTATTTGTGATAGTAACTAATAGTATTCTGTTGCTGTGATTAAATACCATGGCCAGGTCATCTTATTTGAGGGAGGGGGTATCTGGGCTTACAGTTCCATAGGGATAAAAATCCATCCTGGTGGAGAAGCATGGTACCAAGCAGCAGCAAGAAATTGAGATCTCACACCCTCAGCTACAAGCATGAATCAGACAGTGAGCTGGAAGCATGCGATAGCCCCAGTGAGACACTCCTACTAGCAAGGCTAGTCCACCTAAACCTCACCAACAGCACTGCCAGCTGGACTAAGGATTCAAATGCCTGAGACTATAGGAGACATCTTCAGTCAAAGCATGGTACCCATAAGTATTACACATTATCTCTAATACTGTTAGGGTTTTTTTAGTAAACAAAGCCTTGGATTCTCCTGCATGAACAGGTACAAATATGCTAACCAAGCAGAACACACAGATATTTTGATTTATAACTTGCATCCAAAATACTATTACATCTAAAATGTACATAGTAAGTTCATTGCTTATGAGAGCAACCTGAGCCTCTTTCCAAGCCACACATAGCAGCTTATATTTGCACACTTCCTGCCGAAAGACGATGAAGACTGTTAGCTACATCTCTGTGGAGCTCATTTTGGTTACATATGTACTTTACTTCCAAATTTGTATTTTCAATAACAAAACTGCCAAATCCAGAACAACTGTCCTTCAAGAGGTGCTTTGAACCATCTTGAAGCTATAATGCCATTTCGCCAGCAGATGGCACTTCGTAGGTTAGGGTAGGAATGGGGTCGGGGTGGCGGGGAGAAGACAAGTTTTTAAACCTGCTCTGAAAATACAAAATGCAGTTAATGGAAGGGAAAATGATAATTATAATCTCAAAAAATTAAAAACCATATATTTAAAACATGCAATTAGTATTAAAGGTAAAATACAACCATTATTTGTAACAAGTCATTACAAATAAACCAAATAAAAGATAAAACCTAGGTCATGTGAAAAAATTTAAGCAGTTCATATGAATGAATAAACACAAACTTTATTTCCCCATTATTTCTTTTAGAACTACGTAGTACAATTTTGAGGTAAATTCTCATTAAAACGAAGAGGAGGAGGCGAGGAGGAAGTGGTGGTCTTGGTGTAAAACACATTTAATCCCAGTACTCAGAGGCAGAGGCAGGCAGGCAGATCTCTGAGTAAGAGACCAGCCTAGCCTACCTAGCTCCAGAGTGTGACCCTGTCTCAAAAAAAAAAGTGATCAACTATGTCAAGATGAACAAACTGCTTGTGCAAAGAGATGAATGCATAGAAACTTTGTAAGCAGTTCTTTCATAAGAGTAAAACTGCAGCCAAGACAGTGATGGGTCAGAGGTGAACTGGCCCATAGCTCTCCAGGAACTGCTCAGAGATGCGTGATTCTGGCCCCTTACTTGACACCTAAACCTCAGGTCAGGACCTGGAAGGTCACTGCACCTCTGTCCTACTTCCCAGCACAGCCATATTAGTAATCTTTTTCTAGTTTTCACTATGGAGTCTGTCTTTGGGGCTGGGGAGATGGCTCAGCAGTTAAGAGCACCGACTGTTCTTCCAGACGTCCTGAGTTCAATTCCCAGCAACCATATGGTGGCTCACAACCATCTGTAATGGGATCTGATGCCCTCTTCTGGTGTGACTGAAGAAGGCAATGGTGTGCTCATATACATAAAATAAATAAATAAATCTTAAAAAAAAAGTCTGTCTTTAATTTGCTTCAAAGATGTGTTACTAAGCTTGGTTTGTTGGGGTACTAGGGCCCAGGCACTATCCTGATAGCTCCAAAACATAAAGTATACATGAGAATAAACACACCAGCCTCCTGCGTGTCTCTCTGTCTGGGTGATCTTGTCTGTGGTACTCCTTGCAGACCTAAGGATGAAGGTGAAAAGAAATAAAAAGCAGGTCCCAAGCCTCCACAAGTTGATAAAAACTAGTAAAGTGAAACTTGAAAACAGACTGAAGCCGGGCAGTGGTGGCGCACACCTTGAATCCCAGCACTTGGGAGGCAGAGGCAGTGGATTTCTGAGTTCGAGGCCAGCCTGGTCTTCAGAGTGAGTTCCAGGACAGCCAGGGCTACACAGAGAAACCCTGTCTCGGAAAAACAAAACAAAACAAACAAAACCTGAAAAATAAGCAACTTAAACAAGTACCATCAAGAAGTACAGAAAAGAGCAGAGGAAACTAAGAAACTGTAAAAGATGCTGTGTCTAAAAACCCATCCCATCGGAGGACCCAAAGAGCAAATGACCAGTTAAAAGGATGGAGAGGGGAGAGGAAGAGGAGGGAGAAGCCCTTCCTTTAGATACGATGGATGAGGATGACTTACAGCTCGTGAAAGATTTAGAACAAAAAGCATCTTTTCTCACAAGAGACCTTTCTTCTAGTGAACACATCAAGAGATGAAAGTGTGATAGAGAAACATGGAAAGGTGCCAAGAGCTCTGCAAACTGCATCAGAGCAGGAGTTGATTCACCTGCTTCCTTTCCAGGAAGAGGGCACAATCCCACAGACTCAGGAGAAGCCAGTCTCTGACATCCAGCAAGAAGAGGAGGAGGAAGAACTGGACGTTGAGGAAGAGGTCATTAAAGACCCCAGGCAGAGCTGACCCTAGAAGAGCTTGTGATCGAGAGTAAGAAACTACAGATTGCAACCATGGCATCTGCGATTCTGTCAGATCCAGAAAGTCATATTAAAAAAAACCAAAAAACTGAAAGAGTTGTGTTCCATGCTGATGGAGCAGGACCCTGATGTGGCTGTCACTGTCCAAAAGTTGGTTATCATCTCACTGATGGAGCTGTTTAAAGACATCACTCGCTCCTATAAACTCCGGCCCCTGACCGAAGCAGAAAAATCTACCAAGATTCGTAAAGAAACCCAGAAGTTAAGAGAAAATTGAAGAAGGCCTGGTTAGTCAATACAAATTTTATTTGGAAAATCTGGAGCAAATAGGTAAAGACTGGATGCAAAGGAGGCTGAAGAAGGGCCTACTAAGTGCTGGCTGAAGTGGCGGTGAAGAGCCCGTGAGAGCTGTTGGTGGCCCTGCCCCACTTTAACTTTCACAACAACATCATTGTACTGATTGTCCCTCTAATGAACGATGGGTCAGAACCTGTATCTGAAATGTGTTGCGAAGCAGTAAAGAAACTCTTTAAACAAGATAAGTTAGGCCAAGCTTCTGTTGGTGTAAAGTGATCTCTGGTTTTGTAAAGGGCAGAAATTACGAAGTTAGATCAGAGATGTTAAAAACATTTTTTATGCCTGCGGATCAAGGAAATAAAAGTAAAAAACGGATACAGAGGATATTAGCAAACCCAAAAGGTTCATGACTTTCAAGGAAAAGAGAAAAACGCTATCAAGAATGCAAAGAAAGTGGAAGAAAGCAGAAGAGAAACTGGAGCGGGAACTTCGGGGGGCGGAAGCTTCAGAGAGCACTGAGAGAAAGCAGAAACTGCACACAGAGACTCTGAATATTGTGTTTGTGACCTCCTTCAGAATATTGAAGAAGGCCCAGAGGTCACCTCTTCTGCCAGCGGTTCTAGAAGGTCTTGCCAAGTTTGCACATCTTATAAATGTGGAGTTTTTGATGATTTATTAGTGGTTCTTCATACCCTCATTGAGTCTGGTGATCTAAGTTATCAAGAAAGTCTCCACTGTGTTCAATCTGCTTTTCATATTCTTTCTGGACAAGGTGATGTTTTAAATATTGACCCGATGAAATTCTATACACATCTCTACAAGACACTTCACATTATGTGCAGGTGCTACCGACGACGACATTGAGATTGCGCTCCACTGCCTGGATGTGATGCTAAGCGTGCACAGAAAGCGGGTTTCTCCTCAGCAAGCTCTTACCTTCATCAAACGCCTTTGTACACTTGCTCTGCAGGTTCTTCCAAATTCAAGCATTGGCCTTTTAGCAGCTACCAGGATATTGGTGCAGACTTTTCCCAGAACAGATCTCTTGCTTGATAATGAGTCTCGAGGCAGTGGGGTGTTTCTACATGAGCTGGAGGAGCCTGAGTACTGTGACACACAGAACACTGCACTGTGGGAGCTGCACACACTGCAGAGTCGTTACCATTCCATTGTGTGAAGATTTGCAGCACACCTGCTTGCTGGGGCACCATCTGAAGGCTCTGAGGCCCTCGAGCCGGAGCTGAGCTGAAGATCTGCAGTTGAACTTTTTGAGACTTCCAGCACGGCAGCAATGACATTCCACCCACCTGTTGAATCTTCACACTCCCAAAGGATTCCTTTTTACAAGGAGACTCATTTTTGAATGAAGATTTAAATCAACTAATCAAAAGATACTGTAATGAAGCTGCTTTATTCTTTGGTTGGTTCAGTCTCTGGGAGCCCCCAATTTTGTGATGTGTTTGATAAGTAAGTTAAAGTTATACTCTTGTTCATTGGCTCTCTTTGGGTGACACAATAAGGAATGACCAAATCTGACCTTTAATGAGGAATGAGTGCGCTCATTGCTAGTGTCAGAGAGAATATGAGAATCTAGAATCTTTGAGGTTAGGTTAATTTTTTACCTGAGAGTGATGGGGAAAGCTACTCAGTAGGATGAAAGGTTCAAGAGTTCCATTGTGCTATACGAGCATTGGTTCCTGACCAACCAGGAAAGTATTTTTCTCTTAAATTCTTACAGATAAAAACTATATGTTTATAAAGTTATAAAGAACCATTTTATATAATAGCTATTATTGTAGAGATGACTTACAAATACAAAATGTATACATAAATATTTTCTGCTATTAATAACTGAATAAATTAGCTTCCATTTTTACTCCCCCCCCCAAAAAAAAGAATAAACAGATCAGGCCTGGAGAGATGGCTCAGTGATGAAGAACCTGGCTGCTCTTCTAGAGGACACAGGTTTGATTCCTGTAGCCCATGTGGTGACTCACAACCATCTGTAAATGGTTTCCACAGACACTGAAAGCATTTGGTACAGAAACATACATATAAGCAAAGCACCATATACATAAAGATAGAATGAAGGAAAAAAAAACCTCTCCCAATGGCTATATAGCATTTTTAATTGTCCTTCCCGGTACAATCCACCCTCTTGGCTGTGACCTTTGTGAGGTCTGCTGTGAGTGGCTACCCTGTCACACTGTAGGAGGATGGAGCTGCCTGTAGCAGGGTCGCCCATTCCTACCCAAGTGCTCTTGGGCGATAACCTCGGGATTTGTACCAGCGGAGTTTGCAAAGTACTCTACCAAGTCATCCTAAGAGTCCCGACAAGGAGCTTCTTCCACTTGGGACAACCCTGGACACTTCCTGCTGCAGCGCGCCCCGGCTTGGCTGAAGTTGGCCTCCTCTGTTGGCCTCCTCCACACATACTACTCACCAAGCCTCAACAGCCAGAGCGCTAAGGTCTGAACCCTAAAGACTTCAAAGCAGCTGCTCAGACCAGACTCACTGGCCGGCGCCCTAAGACTCCGATGGCTAATTTACACAACTGGGAATTATCCCATCAGCTCCGCCCAATGCTGCATGTGCCCTACCTATCCCCCATCCTTCCTAGGCCCCACCCTCAGCTCCCATCCCCCACCTCACAAACTAGCATTTCACCATTGGCGCTCGCTTAAGTTCCTTCACCGGTACAGGGGCGGTTGCTGGAGGGGCCCTCTCAGTTTCCAGGCCGGAAGATAAGGGCCCAGGACTGACTGAAAGGAGCCAGAAAAGCTAGACCTGACCAAACTGTGAGCCAAAGAAAAGGCAACAACATATCAGTAACCTTGTATCTGAGGACTAACTGTAGCCAGATTCTTTAGAATAAATCAAAATGATGGGTCTGAGAGTACAGAAGGGGCCTTTGTTGAGGGAGTTAAGGAAATTCCTATCGGGCATTCTTTCCTAGGAAACGGCTCCTAAGATGTCCACCAGTGACTCAAATACAACTTGTAAGGTAGAGTGGGGGAAGTTTCCTCTCAATAGGACCTCTGGGGCTGGGAACAAGTTCATCCTCCAGAGACTTGAGGCTGCAACTTTCAAAGTGGTCTCTTCAAAAGAACAAACACAGATGGAACATCTGAGGGACCCAGAGCTGACCCCAATGGCTACAGGAATGGGACATTCCTCCCCTGGAAAGGACCTCCTAGTACACCTGCAAGGAACTCAGGTGCAGCTTTGAAGATATCTTTGGTGCTGGGACCAACAATTAGGAGCAAGGGCAGGCTCTGCAGCTACAGGATACGACATTCATAAAGACCAGTCTTTTGAAAGGACCTGTGGAATGAGATGTTCAACGGCCAAAGCACAGAAGCTGTTTTAGGACCTGGCAAAACCCTCTTTAATGATGTCCAGCAACACTGGGACTGACCGGTCAGAAGCTTGAGTGCTGAAGGAGCCGATATACAAAAGCTCTAAAGAGAAAGCAGTCTAGCGCTGGGGCAGACCCTGCAACATGGGACTTGGAAAAAGTCTTGCACTTCAGGGGTCCCATCAAACTGTGGAGCAAGAAACCTTCCAACACACTGTGGAAATGGTTAGGGGAGGATCCAGTTTTAACAGAAAACAAGCATGTTGTTTTCTTCTCAGAGGAAGGGATGTGGCTTCAGTTGTGATCTTTCTACCAGGCACTCTCACAACCCTGATCAAGGACTGACTCTGGATGAAGTGGCTCTCCTCCTGCTCAAGACAGGACAGAAGGACACTGCTTTTCCCACACCCACTGTATTAGTACTTTGACATCAGAGTATTTGCCGAATGGATTCTCAACGTTGTCAAAAACGAATTTCATTAGGAAATCCACACCATTAATTTCATAAAATTGAATAACTTTATGAATAGCACCAGCTCTCAAAGAAATGAGTACTTTTAAAGCAAAGCTGTCTGTCCATCCTTGGCCACCTGAACACTTGGTCTCCAGGGGTTGGGAATTGGGGTTGAGGGGGAGGCAGTAGCTCAGAGCTACCTGGGAACAAGTTTCGTGATTCTTTGCCCTACTGGGTAAGTCTACCTCTTCCTCAGAAGCTGGTGCCACCTTCACCATCTCCTCCATGAACTTGGCATATTCTCATCTCTCTGGTCTCAAGCCAGTCTCACCACCTGCACAGAGCTTTGGAAGTTTGTGCTGATTCTCATTCTATTGTCTTGTTGGGATCACTCACTTGGCATCTGTGGGGCCTAGCCAACGAGCAGTACCCTCCCACTCGGTCAGCCTATGCCCCAGACTGTGGGATCTCACCCATGCTGCCCCAGAGAGGATTTCTTTACTAACAAGCTTCTTGTAACTTTCTCCTTGTGGTAGCCATGAGCTAATAGATAGCTCTTCATGATGCTATTTGGCCAAGATCTCCAAGACTTCTCTTCAGCAGACTTGGTTTGTTCTCTTCCATGGCCTTGGGTCAAGCTCCCTGACCTTCTCCCGCAACCACTGGGGCTGTGCCCCCCTTCCTGGGCTAGTAGGCTAACTTCTACCTTGTCTGTGATGGCCGTGACACTTCCCATTGCCAGCTCTGCACTGTTTCTTTTATGGTCACCACAATTTGGCGTATCTAAGCATTACTTGTGGCCCTGTAGGTTGTACTATGTCACTATGTCCCCTGAGAAATCTTTCCACACCTCCTGGCTCTTCTTAGTCAGATTTGTTTTTATTTTTGGCTGTGTTTTCTAGCCAGGACATGTCCGAACTTCTGCAAGTACCTTTTGTTCCTGTATTCATGTGGTATTTGTGTATTTAGGTGGTTCTCTATTTTTCTTGTTTGCTTTGCTAAGCAAGGTCATGATCCTTAGATTTAAGGTAGTTTTAATTGTTACTATCACTATCTCAGTCTTTCCTTGGGTGGCAGGGGTGGCTTTGAGGAGCCAGTCTACAGAGCCCCTGTGGTGACAAATGAGCGCAGGCTGCTAGAGGCACAGACCTGGCACTCATTAGCAGAGCCTGCAAGTACGGAGCACACCCTGCTTTCCCCAACTTCTGCTAATAGCGGTGAGTAAGCCCTGCCTCGCTAACCTGTAGATCATTCAGACATCTGCTGTTGGCTGGAGCAGCACAAGCAGTTTGATCCCTTGGGAAGCAAATGAACTGTAGTGGCTATTCCAGAGGCTGGCCCACTCCCACCCCCATATCTCCTGTGTTGCAGGTGTGGGAGCCCAGTGCTTGGAAACTCATTTCTTCCTCTCTCTCTCCTGAGGACCAGAGCTTTTCCCCTCTCAAGGCCTCCCCTGTGCTCTCCGAGTTCTCAGGAGCTTGGCAGTTCTGCCCCCACCCCTCCCACCCTCTCCCCCCACACACACACCCTGTTATTCTCCCACCACACCACTCATCAGAGTTTCCTGAGCCTCTGGCACCCACACTGCACCATTGCCCTGGTCTGGTGACGAACTCCCTGCAGGGCCCCAGCTCTTGCCACCCTGCCTGTCTATAATGCAGTGGGCAGAGACGGGGAAGAGGGCTGTGGTTTAGGCCCATACTGGGTCTTTGGCACCTGTGCCTCTTGGCAGGCATGACAGTATCTATGAACAACAGCTGCCCATGGAAAGGCACAGGCACAGGTAGATGAGAGGAAGCCGTGGCAAAGAGAGGCTGGAGACAAGAGATGGAGTTCTTCAGGGAGCTGGGGGATGGGTGGCCAAGCTAAGTGCAGCTACCCGGACCCAGGCAGCTCTAATAACTGCAGTAACAGTTGCCAAACTGCCTGAAGAAAATACACATTTTGAGTGGCAGCCATTGGCAGCAAGCTGACTCTGCCTGGAGAACAAATGGTTGAACTGTGCCAAACAGCTTCTAGAATTACTTTATTCCAGGGAGGGCTTTTTGTTTTTTCAGCTTCCTGCTTTTTAACCAGTATCATCTGCTCTAGTAGGTGAAGCAGCGAGACTAGCATTTGGGCTTCATTTTGGATTTTTTTTAGAAAGCTTGACCCTCACCATGATTTCCCCCAAGTGCTGCCTCTCAGGTTTGCCTTTCCTTTAGGTTGGGACTCTTTGGCGTGAGTGGCTTTGTCTTTCCAGGTTCACCCAAGCTGTTTCCATTTTATGGAGCCGTTTGGGCAGATTTGCTGTTTGTGTGATGGGCCTTAAACCATTTAGGTGTCTGGTGTAGGACAGAGAAGGCTTTAGGGGGTCTGCTCAGAGTACTGGTTCTCCAAATCTTCATGTTGGATCATGGGCAAGCCCCCAGTCACTCAAAGCTGGCCAGTCTCACAGACTAAAAATCTCAGACCACATTCCCTTCAGCTCTCTCTGGACTGAGTGTTAAGAAGCCATGCTGTGCTGAGATTTATTTTTTACAGCCCCTAATTCATGGTCCTACCCCGGGTACCTGGCTCTTCCATACTAAAGGAAGCTATCCCAGACTAAATAGTCATGGGCTAACCCAGACTAAATCACATGGTGAAACTTTCCAGCACCCATTTTCTTTGTTTGGGGGGATTTCTCATAACTTTGTTCTGCCACCCACCATCACCCTGTCCATGATAACTCTCTCAATTTAAGTTCTTTTAATGGTGCTCCTCTCAAGTTTTAAAGGGCAGCTTCTCCTCCCCTTTAAGACCCATCTGATATAACATACTGCTTCTTTGTGATGGAGAGCCTTTCTCCTGATAAAGCTCATTCCTGAAGGGTAATTTTGTGGCCACCCCTTTCCCAAAGCAGCCCACTGCACCCCTCCTCTATGCATTTGAAATAGATAAATGAGAGTTACAAAGACATTTCTGTTCAGTGATGTAAACATGAAAAATATTCTCTTGGTGCCCCCCAGGGAGAGTTCTAGCTGACCAGCCTTTGGTAAACTCAGGATCCTTTCTAAAGCAACATGAGACAGAAACAATCTTCCCTGAAGTTCCTACAGATAACTACTAAACCCAGGCCACTTGGTTTTTGATTTTCAAAAAAAAAAAATTTTTTTTGTCAACATACCAAAACTCTCATTCTCGGTGTGCTTGTTTAAAAGGTGTATGTGTGTTATCGTGTGTGTGCATAAATGTAGCTCGAGAGACATCGTTGAACTGTTAATAAGCTGGAGCTACTGTCTCTATTTTTCTCTGAAAAGGTGGTAAGCTAAGCTGAGTGAATTTAGAGTGTTTGACTTTGCAACTAAGATAAAGAGCAGTTTGATAGGACTCTACTTCAAGCCTATCCAAAATGTTACCTAACCAAAGTAGTGGTTTTGAGCAGTCCCCTTGTGAAATGGGCTGCCTCTGGTGCTGTCAAGTGTTAATCCTAGAAACTAAAGCCAAGAAAACACACCCTGTGGGATTTACAGGGTCACCTAAAATATAAAAGTACTTAATTTGTTAAAGATATCTTAGCAAATACTCAGAAACTGTAAAAAAAATTTCTTAAACTTACTGAAGCTAGGAAAAGTTAAGTTTCAAAACTGAATTGTAGGTGGGTCCGTTCCGTGTGCAGGGTTTCCCAGCTTTGGGCCACATGTTTGTCAGTACAGTTTGTCAGTGTTGAAATGGAATAATTTTCTGATTGAGATAATTGCTAATAATGTCATTTGTATTAACTGTAAGATATTTGGGTAACCAGCCAATGGTAGTAGTAGCACATGCCTTTAATCCCAGCACTCAGAAGGCAGAGTCAGGCCTGGTCTACAGAGAGAGCTCCAGGAGAGTCAGGTCTATACTGAGAAACTGTCTCAAAAAGAAAAAGAAAAAAAAATGGGTGTTTCTGGGGTGCTAGTCTCCTTGCTAAAGAATTATGAAATAGACTCAGAAGAAATTAAGGACCATTTTGTTATAGTTTGAGAGAAAAAATGACATGGTAGGCAAGCTGCTGGGAGCCTTGGCATCTGCCAGAAAGGAGGGGAAAGGGCATGCCTTTTGAGTCAGGTTCTAATCATGGAGTCGGGGAAGTGATGGAGAGCTGTAGGGATTCTGTAGGAGGGCAAGAGGTACCCTTCACAAAGACTGAGAATGCCCAGAGTCAGCAGACATACATAGGATTTTGGCTGCTATCCAAAGAAGAGACCAAGTGGGTGTGGGACCAAATATTAGACATTTTGAGTTAAGAGAACGAGGCAAAGGGCTGGAGAGATGACTTAGCAGGTAAGAACACTGGCCCAGTGAGGTGGCACACACCTTTAGAGGCAGGTGGTTCTCTGTGAGTTCAAAGCCAGCCTGTTCTGTATAGTGAATTCCAGGACAGCTAGGGCTTTGTAGAGCGAGACTCTGTCTCAAAAAGGCCAAAGGTGGAGGGGAAGCACTGGCTGTTGGAGAGGACCCAGTTTTGATTCCCAGGACCCATGTGGCAGCTCACAACTGTCATAACTAGTTCCAGGGAATCCAATGCCCCCTACTGGTCTCTATGGGCAACTAAGCATGCACATTGTGCAGAGATACACAAACAAGCAAAACATCCATACATATCACACATCCATACACAATTTAAAAAGGGGCGGGGGAAGCAAGGATTAACTGCTAAAATCTATAAACAGCTACAACAAAGGGAAGAGAAGACAGTATGTGATGTTATACAATTAGAGCAGATTAGACTGTCACATCCCATTTGGGGCCAGATTGCTGGGCCACTCAACATGGTATTTTCAGGCTTTCTCTGTAGCTCTGTCCTGGAGCTCACTATGTAGACCAGGCTTGAGTTTACAGAGATCCTCCTGCCTCTGCCTTCACAATGCTGGGATTAAGGGCATACTCCACCACCTGATTCATTTCCCTGTTTGTTCCCAAGGAAATTTGAGATAGGACCCATCCTCAGTAGTCTCCACATCTGCTAATACCTGTCTCCCAGTCTAACAATTGCATATATGTTGTAATGGTTGTGAATATTATGTAAATGTTACCTATGTTGTAATGGTTGTGTATACGATGTAAATGTTACCTATGTTGTAATGGTTGTGTATACGATGTAAATGTTACCTGCCAAAACTTGAAGAGCAATGTTAGCTTTAGGGTCCTTGATCATTATACTCAAAATTTATGTTTACAAACAGAAAATGTTCCTCTGGCATTTGTCATGAAATGCTGTGTATGCTGACATGTGTAGCATGCAATTAAAGCTTTTGTTCCTTGACTCTATCTAGTCCATTCTGTTTTCCATGTAGTAAACTGTGCTGATATGTCCTCTCTTGGTTCATTATTCTTAAACATTAATATAAAATATATGGGAATCCTTACTAAAAGCTAATACTATTTTCATTTGTTTGTTGAGATAGGGTCTCAGGATGTAGACCAGGGTTGGTCTTGAACTCACAGACATCTGCTTCCATACGCCTCCAGATGCTGGAATTAAAAGTGTGAACCATCACACCTGTCATGCGAATACTAATTTTTTCTCACTCTTTTTTTAATGGATCATTTCTTTTTTTTAGACCAAAGTACTTATATTTCTTTAAAATAATATACAAGTCATAAGTATATAAAAAGATGTCCCATATCACGCCATCAGGGATATGCAAGGAAATAACACCACATACCTACTAGAACATAGAAATTTCAGGACATTGACAGTAACAATTGCTGGCAAGGGTATTACAGGAACTGTAATTCATTGTTGATAGTTGAAAATAGCATTTGCCCCAGAGATGCTGAAAAATGTATGCCCACATTAAAACCTGTTCATAAACATTAATAGCAGCTTTGTTCAGATTGGTTAGATGTGGAGGCAACCAGGATGCATTTCTTTTTTTTTTTCTCTCTATCTGCTATTCCTTAACATTCTTTAATTGGTTGTTCCCTATCTGTGATTATTCTACATTGAGAGGAAGAGATAATGTTGAAAGGTATAAAACTTTTCTCACTGGATCCCATGAGAATAAATAATTGCTTAACACTCTCTTGTTCTAGTAAAATGAAGAAATTCTAAACAGAAATATTGGAGCCCCCATTAAAGTAACTTGAGAAAATAAAAAGAACCACAAAACTCACTAGAAAGCAGAAAAATAAGAACAGGGACACTGGTTCTATCAATAACTATAAGCGTAGGCTTTTCCTTCCATGTCCCACCTCCCAAAATATTGACTCTGAGACTTTATGAATAAATGCCTAGGCCCTGAGTATGGGCTTGTTCCCAACCTACCTCGTAACTTAACTAACCCATTTATTCTAGTCCATGTCTGCCACATGGCTGGTTACCTCTCCTCAGCTTCATCTGTCTGTATTCTCAGAGTTCTGATCGAATCTCTTCATGCACCTAACTCTATTCCAGGGTTCCTCTCTCCCTACCAGAACTCCCACTTTATACTTCCTACCTCAGCTCATAGGCCGTCAGGTTTTTATTGACAGGTGAGGCTTCCATACAGTACACAAGAGATTTGCTCTCAACCTCGTTACCTTAACTTTCATGAGAAAATACATATGTTAAGACATCATGACTGAGTTGCATGACCATAACCATATTCTTATAAAACCTGCGTTCTTTTCATTCTTTGTGGGTTTAGAAAATTGAAGAGCTTTCCCTGCCTCCTTAAGTTTATCCAGCATTCACCTTATATTTTACTCATAATAAATTCAGTTTTATGTATTACATGTTCATCATTAGAAGTATCAAACAAAACTCTAGTTTTTTTTTACATAACACTTTGTTAAAAGAATATATTATTTGCTTGCTTTTTCTAGGGTGGAGTTTCCCTCCTTGCGTTGGGGTTTTCCATTTATTATCCTTTGAAGAGCTGGATTTGTGGAAAGATATTGTGTAAATTTGTTTTGTCATGGAATATCTTGTTTTCTCCATCTGTGGTAATTGAGAGTTTTGCCAGGTATAGTAGCCTGGGCTGGCATTTGTGTTCTCTTAGAGTCTGTATGACATCTGTCCACCATGTAAAGGGACCAAAGAATTTGGCCCAGAGGGCTGCTCAATTGGGTCAGCCAAGATGGAACATAGAAATTAGTAAGTAGGGCTGGAGAGATGGCTCAGTGGGTAAGAGCACTAACTACTTTTCTGAAGGTCCTGAGTTCAAATCCCAGCAACCACATGGTGGCTAACAACCATCTGTAATGAGATCTGATGCCCTGTTCTGGTGTGTCTGAAGACAGATACAGTGTACTTACATAAAAATAAAAAAGAAACTAATAAGTAGTAACAGGGTTCTGGATAGAAAGTGGATTCTAACAGCATGGAGTTTAGGCAGTTGCCCAGCTATTGTGCTGTTTAAGGCATATTAAATATAAAGGCTATATGTGTGTATTTCACCCAGGAACATAAACTACTGAGGCAGGTAGTAGCCCCACACCAGGATTTATTAAAAATATTCATACTTCAGTCCCCGCTTCTCTTTCTCACAATTTCTTTTTAATAATATATTGTAGAATCTAGAAATGGCAGTTTACTTGGATAAGACAGACAAAGGCTGCCTTACAAATCAAATGTGTCAGAGTCTCCACGAGTGCTGTTTTCTTCTCTGGAAGTTTCCCAGAACTGGATTTGAACACCAGCAGAACAACAAAGAAGACATGAGTTAGCTCCCCACAGGAAGGAAGGGCAGGGATCATTGTGGTAGAGCACATGTGGCTAGTCCACTGATTGGATAAGTAACAATCACTTCCCAAGCATGGGAAGGAATAGATCCCTGGGCCCCATATGGTAGGAGGAGAGAACTGACTGCTAAAAGTTGTGCACAGTGGAAGGGAGAGGGGAGAAATGTAAATATGGGGTTGGGTTTTTATTGGTTTTGTTGTTGTTGTAATTGTTGTTTTGGAACCAGGTTGTGACTGGAGAAATGACTCAGTAGTTATGAGCACTTGCTGCTCTTGCAAAGGATCCAAGTTGAGTTCCTAACACCCACATGGCAGCTCACAACTGTCTGTATCTCCAATTCCAGGGGATATAATATGTTCTTCTGGCCTCTGAGGGCACCAAGCACACACGTGGTGCATATATATATACATGCAGGCAAAACACTCATAAATTGACCTAAGAAATAAAATTGGAACTGATGTGATCCCATAGTGACTGGCTCTTCTGTTCTAGGGCGTGACCACCACACCATAGACAGGACAGGGAGGCTCAACCTCTAGAAGAAACAGAAAGTTTTATCTTAGAGAGCAAAGAGGCACAAGAGGTAATCAGAGGTCTACTTCATGAGATTATGGCTATTATGCAGGATGCGGACTCTCACAAGCCTACCCTGCTGCAAATAGGGTCTCAAATTCGTCAGGTGTTAAGTAGCACCTCACTTCCACTGTGCCTGAAGGAGAGCTCTAAACACTTACTTGGTGGTCAGTTGCTATGGACTGCTTTGTCATCCCAGGCTTTGATCCAGGTTCAGAACCCTCTCAGTAAGTGACTTGAGCCCCTTTGAATTGTCACATGGAAGGCCCTTCCTCTAATGACTCTTGTTATGTGCACCGACTTCAGCCCTGATAAAACAGATGACCTCACTGGCTCACCATCTCTGGGAGGCATGGCTATGTAAGTTTGAAAGGCCCCTTCACCTTGGGATCTGATATTGGCAAAGTCCTTCATCATTCCCATCTCTAGAAATCAGACTTGGAAGGTCTCTCACACAATGACCTGTCCACCCCACCATCCTTAAGATCAACAGACATGACTCCCAGATTCATCATCCCAGAGTCAATTAGTTGTCCCAGACCCAGAGACAGATATCAACCCAGACAACCAAGAATTGTTGAGCCTATCCAGGGATTAAAATTCCTCTTCAAAAAGATAGACAAGTATCTTACACAGAAAGCATAGAAAAGTCTTGTTTGGGCGTCAGTCTTTTAAAAAATGTATTTATTCTATGTATATGGATATTCTGTCTGCATGTATGTATGTGCATGCCTGGTTCCAATGAGGATGTCAGATCCCCTGGAACTGGAACTAGTTCACGACTGAACAGTTGTGAGCTACCATGTAGGTGCCAGGAATCAACCCCAAGTCTTCCATAAGAACAAGTACTCTTAACCACTGAGTCATAACTCCAGCCCCAAGTACATTGACATTTCTTTATTCTCTTACCCTACCTCTTATGGGCTCATCTGCTGCATCTTAGACCCTACAACTCCTTAGTGTGGATACCTACCTCAAACAGAATTAAGTTAAAGAGATATCTTCACCTGGAGATGTTACTTGTGGCCTATCCTGTGGATTTTCTAGAAGAGTTGCTCTGATATGACCTCCCAGCTCCTCCTGACAAGGCTTCTCCCTTATTCCATTTAAAATTGGGGCAATAACTTCATAGTTGACTCTTCATATTACTGTGAAAGGCACATGTTCAACCAGGAAAAAGCCACTAGCTCAACTGACCCCTAAACTAACTGGGTTTCCGTCTTTCCTAGACCTGCTGGTGAATATGTGTTTGCACTCAACCTGACAAGTAGCTTTGTCTTTCGTAGAAGGCTTGACTAATGGAACCAGAGAGAGAAATTCCTCCCAATTTCTGCCATGGGCCTGTAGATCAGTGTGCCAGAGGATATTCCCAACTCCCAGCCTTCTCCACCATCCCCAACCAGCAGGAAGAAGTTAGATGGGTCATCACCCACATCCTGTAGGAATTCTTTCAAGAGATGAGTGTTAGACAGGAGTTAGCTAGACAAAGGGAGTAAGTTGTAAAACGCTTGTCAGACTGTGAGCATGGACATTCTTTTCTTTCATTTTCTCTGCCTTCCTGCCTTCCTTCCTTTATTTATTTATTTATTTATTTATTTATTTATTTATTTATTCCCAATGAGCAAAGCATGGTCACCTCTCTGATTGTACCCAGGGAGCATACATAGACTATCTTCAGGATGTGCTCAAAAGTGACCAATCTCAAGCCAAGCAATGGTGGCATACACCTCTAATCCCAGCACTTGGGGGGCAGAGGCAGATTCACAGGATCTCTGTGAGTTTGAGGTCAGTCTGGTATATTGGCTGATCAAGGGTGCCAGGAACCAGGCTCTTCCCCTAGTGACCATGTAAATTCAAAAAGTCAAGAATTACCAGACAAGAGTCTAGGCCTGTGGCTTAGTGGGAAGAGTATAGGCATATGTGGGTCCCATCCCCTGAACCACAGAGAAAGTGGCCAGGGTGGCTTACCTCAGGGTCTCAGCACTTACTGGGTAGAGCAGGAGGGTCAGGAGTCAAAATAATCCACAGCTACATAGACACACATCCTGTTCAAGGCCAGGCTAAGCTATATAGAACCCTGTCATGAAAAAAAGAATTAACAGGAATCAAAATGAAAAATAAAATTAGCTGGGCAGTGGTGGCGCATGTCTTTAATCCCAGCACTTGGGAGGCAGAGGCAGGCGGATTTCTGAGTTCGAGGCCATCCTGGTCTACAGAGTGAACCCAGGACAGCCAGGGCTACACAGAGAAACTCTGTCTCAAAAATAAAAATAAGATAAAATAAAATAAAGAATTAGCAGAAAAATAATTATCCTTTAAACACTAAGAAATTGATACTAGGACAAAACTGTTACATACTAACACTCAAAATGATTTATTAAAAATTCTGAAAATTATTTTGATACATCTGATTATAAATTTCTGACTACAAATTTCAGGACTGGAATATAAGCAGATTTCGTCTAAAGCCCTCTAATCAAGTGCTAGGTCCTTACAGAAAGCTATGCCACCGAGCCTCCGAGCCACCAAGCCACCATGTTCAGGCTTTGCTATGGAATCAGTGTGTCCAATCTATTACCCCTAAAACACAAAATGAAAAAATTATGTTAGCATAGAGATAACTGGTAGGGAGAGGGCTAGAAAGACTCTCAGTGGTTCAAAGCACTGGCTATCCTACCAGAGGAACTGCACTGAATTCCCAGCACCCACATGGTACTCACTACACTCTGTAACTACAGCGGCAAAACCATGTATATACCCGTGTGTGTGTGTGTGTGTGTGTGTGTGTGTGTGTGTGTGTGTGTGTGTGTGTCCTATATCCAAGTAATATTAAAAATAGCCCATCAATGATTGCACACACAAATATGCTTGTGAGGTCCAGGACATCTTCCAAACCAAGCCACAGACAAGTAACAGGCAAAGAAGTAGGGCCAACCCCAGTCCCACCCCAAGGGTAAGCAGCTTCTTAGGACACTTCCCAAGGCAAAATGAAGAAGGCCCGGCAGGGCAAGAGACTTAGGAGTTGACTTACTTGTTTAAAAGAAGCACCCTGTGGCTATGCCATGGCAACTTAAAATTTCCTTCTGAAACAAGCAGCATCCACATCCCGTCCTTCCTATGCCCCTCACAGTGAGTGGCTGCCCTGCTACTGCCTCGGCTCTTCATCCATCCACCATGAGCTGCCTCCATCCTCAGCTGTTGGAGGCCTGGCTTCAGGTGATCAATGATAGAGGCAGATGGAACTGACCCTCAGCCACCTCTGCCTAAGGCACACTTCTTGCCCAGCTGCAGGTGGATGGTGGTTGTGGCCTTTTACCTGGTCCAGCCAAAAGCCAGGACAGGTAAGTTCATCAGCTTGGGATGGCCCAGGACACTGCCCACTGCAGTGGCTCCATGTGTCCATCCACTCCATGCCCCTGGGTGGTACCAAGGCACCAGCCTCGGCAGCCAGAACCCTTGCTCTGGAATCTCACCAGCACCACGTCCTCAGTCCAATTTCCTATGTCCTCAGTCCAGTTTCCTACGTCCTCAGAATTGCCAAGCAGGCCTGACTCTCTGGTCAGCTCACGGAGACTCTGAGGAACAGTTTAAACAAGTGAGACTTGTCCGTCTTCGGGGCCCTGCCCTACCCGGGCTATGCCATAACCAGGAATGAAAGAGAGAGAGAGAGGAAGAGAGAGAGAGAGAGAGAGAGAGAGAGAGAGAGAGAGAGAGAGAGAGAGAGAGAAGGAATGAGAAAAGCAAGGAGAACAGGTGCTAGCTACGTTGAGAGCCAAAGATCTAGAATGAAATAATCACTTTCATCAGGGCCTAAGAATCAAACGCATCCCAGCCCTTCACAATGATCCAAGGAGCCAGTATGTTGTAGAGGCAGAGGGTCAAAGACTATAATACCTACAAGGGCATCCCTTCACAGGAACAGGGACTTAAAAGGTTGGCAGAGGTCTCAAGGTCAAATTTCTGAGTGGGCATTCTTTCCCTCAAAGGATCTCCTTTGAAAAAAGGATTTTCCCCCAGAGCTGGAGGTTACAGCTTCTGAAAGGGTCTATTAGGCAAGCCTCAGAGATGGAGCAGCTTCAGGGGATCTGGAACTGGGCTGTGGGTACCAGTGACAGGACTCAAGGGCAGATGCTGAGGGACCTCAGCCAAAGGACCTCCTAGGGCAACTTTGGTGAGAGAGCTCCACTTTAAAAAGGATGGTCTAGCCTGGGACCTATGGTTACAGGCAAGGGTGCCCAGCAGGCACTTGAGGACAAACTTTTTGAAAGACTTTCATTCTGAGGCAACTTCAGGAATGGGCTGTTCTCCAGGGACCTCATCTGAGGCCAGTGGCTACAGACAATGACCAGGATCAGGGAAGACTCACCAGTGTGATATCCCAGGAAATCCCTAGAGGATGATGGGCATAGTCTCAGGAGGGCCAGTCAGAAGAGGAGAGATCTAGGGAGGGTGCCCTGGAGGGGTTGTCTGAGGTCTTTGGATTTGAGCAGGCTTTTGCCCTGGCCCGAAACCACAGCCTCAGGGCCGGAATGGAGAACTTTAATGTTCTTGAGGCAGAAAAACAGGGTTTTAATAACTTGATCTGCCCGTGGGAGTTATGTCTTTATAACTCGATCTGCCCGTGGGAAAGCTCAGCTTCCTCTGCTCACTGTGGGATTTTGGACAGGCCTTCCGAGGGAATTGCTCACGCTTGGCCAGTGTGACTGGGGCCCCCCAGACTGTGGGGTCCCACCACTGCACTCTCAGCTTTCTTTTCTCCGTTCTTGACTGTTGTCTTATGGCTTTCGTATTGTGAACGTCCTGAGCCGATGGCTGCAGGTTCTGTCTGTGTGCTCTGAGGCCTGACTTCAAACGATGGTTTCTGGGTGACAGTTCCAAGACCTGGGTTTTCTTCTTGTCCAGTAGACTCATTCCTCCCACAGGCATTGGGCCCAGATCCTGCAGTTTTTTCTGAAGGAATGCCTTTTCTTTCGAAAACTGGGACTGGACCTCCCTTTCCTTAGGCTTAGCTCTTCTTTCAACTTTCTCCTTTGGTGTCTGTATTTCTTCCTTCTGGCTCTCCTCCAAACTATACATGTACATTTCCTGTACTGGTGACCTTGGTTTCAGGGGGATCTTTTTCCCCTCCAGGACATGTCCTTCAAGATTACCTTCAGGTTTGGGGTAGTGGGACACCATTTGTAGACCTTTCCTTGGTGATGCAATGCTATATCTTATGACTATGTCCTTCCACAAGTCCTTATGGAGCTGACTTTGAGGGTTCTGAGATTTGTCCTCTTGGATATTTGCCTGATTAGGGAATGCCATTGTCTTCTCTTTTCCCTGGGTCTCTATTGGTGCTCTTGCCTCAAGAGTTTTCTCTGTCCATGCCTCCTTTGGATTTGTAAGGGAACATCTTCCAGTCTCTAAGGCCAAACATTTAGCAAAGTCACTTTGTAATATCTCTCTGATGGATAAAGAGGAAGATCCCTCAGTGGCAGGGATCCTGTACCTGCCAGCAGAGACTGCCCGGAGAGGGTAATGTTCTCCTTTCTTCAGTTTCTGGAGAACAGGAAGCGACTCTCCCTGGCTTGCCCATAGAGTACCCAAGCTTCTACACGTGGATTGGGAGGCCTGGCTGATTTTGACTTCCTGAACAGCCGAATGTGCCCTAGTGGTTTCCCAAAATGCATGACTGCCCGGTCTTCTGGGGCTGTCATTAGCCTTCTGTCTTCTGTGTGAGACAAGTTCTCGCCAATTCATTTTCCCCCCTCACACTTCTGGAGACTAGGGCCTTGTCCCTCCCTGACTGATCCCACACTGTGATGGGAGAGCTCTTCAGTATTAAGTTTTCTTCTCTCTGGCATGATCTGTCTACAAGATAAATACTCTTTGAAGTTCACCACCAGCTTCTGCTATCAACACTCCATTGTTGTCCTGGGTTTGGAGAAAATGAACTCTCTGGTGAGTCATAGCCTTAGCTACCCTGCCTGTCTATGATGCAGTGGGCGGGGCTAAGATCTAGGGAAAACATCAGCATATGGAGGACACAGACTTTGTACAGACAGGTGGGGAGTGAGCTGTGGAAGGCTGATCGCTAGGCGTGCAGGAGGGAGCTGATGGAGAGTCACAGGATGGTTGGCCTGAGCTGTTGGGGCTCTCAGCTCACAGACTTTGAGTCTAATAAATCTCATGGAAGGATCAGGTGACCTGAATGGCAAGAGCTTGTCGCAGAAGCCTGATAACCTGAGTCAGTTCTCAGAAACCCTCAGTGGTAGGCTAAAACCAACACTTGACCATTTTCCTTTGACCTCCATGTGTGTGCTGGGACCTCTGTGGTCCTGTATTCTCATATTCAGCTCTCCCCCATGGTATTAATAATGATAAAATATGTAAGACAAAATAACCCTGGTAACAACTGTGTAGAGCAAGCCTGGAGAAAAAGACACATTTTGGATGTGAGCCATTTCTGTCCTAACCCAAAGGAACAGGAAAAGCTTAAAGGACTCCCAGCAACTGCTGGAACCACTTCTCAAGACATTCTCAGAGCTTCCCACCTGGGCCAGCGCCATCTGCTTTCCCCACTCTGGTGAAGCATTTGAAGTCTGTATTAGGTTCAAGAACATTTCCCCACAGTAAATCTCTCTCTGATTGGTGTACACGGGACACTTCCTTTACCCTGAGGACTTTGGGTTCCTTTTGAGCTGTTTTCGTGCCATCTGTTGGTCAGCCTTGTCTCTGAGGATGCTCTGAGGCCTTCTGGCTTGCAGAACTATCTTTGAGCTGTCAGGCCGTTTGAATGGTGGGCAAAGCTCTCCAGGTGTCTATTCTGTGACAGGAACAGGTTCTCAGTCTCTCAGCTCAGTCACTGGGGGTTAAACCAATAGAAACAGAAGAACAAGGATGCCAAAGAGATGTTTGGTGTGATTGGCGTAACCGTCAAAAGATGGAGTCTTGGTCTGGAGATGTGACTCAGTGGCTAAGAGTTTCTATCCGAAGTGGTAGCTAGTTGAAGTGTTAACCTGACACTGGTTTCCCCCTGAGATGGCTGAATCTGACATTCAAGTGTTAATTCTAGAAACTGAGACTGACAAAACCAAGCCCTTTACTGAGCTTCCAAGAGAAATAACCTAAAACCTGATGTTGAAAGGGTTAATACTATGCTTTTATCCAATTCTCAAAAACCCTGTATAATGTCAAAAATGTCAATTTCAAACTCAGTTCCAGGACAGTATGACTATGATACAGGCCAGCTGTCATGTCAGGACTGATGGGAATAAAGAGGAGACGGGTCCTTTCATCAGAACAGTGAAGGGAAGCGGTCTCTCTGTGGGAGTAGACACCATGTACCATAGTGCAGGTGATTGAAGAGTTTTATAGGGAGCAGGAGGGAATTTGGGGGACGGAAGATTCCGCCTGCAAATCTGATCTTGGAAGTCTCAAAAAGTGGTAAATCCCACAGGAGCTTGGTAGATTGATCTTTTGTCAGGAGCTCCCTGATCCTAACCGCCCAGGATATTATCTCAAGTCAGCTTTCTTGTCTGGAGTTTCTCAGTCCACCTGAATATAATGATTATTTTTACCAGCTTGAGGCTTTACTTGGATAGGACTATAGACTTCATCCCCATCCCTTAAAAAAAAAATGAAGGGAAGAAGAAAGGAGGGAAGAGCCTAGTGACCTCTCAGCAATCCAGGAACCTGGCCAGCGTCAACCTGTGCTAACTTCTCTAAACCAGGCAACTGATTTCTTTTAGTATCTTCTAGATAATAGGCAACTATGTGCAATGGTCTGATCCAGCTTAGACCAGTTTCAAGTGGATGCACAGTAAGGCCAATTGTGTCCTCTAAGAGAAAGGTTTCAGAGATTTCCTTATCCATGATCCTATTCCTATGTGTAATTTTCATGCATATGGTACGTTATATAACTTAATCTCTCAATCAAAACAGGACCTACTGCACTGAGGCCCCTTTAGCAACTAAACTTCTCTGGAGCCCCAGAGGGAGTTCATGACAACAAAGCCACGACAAGAACCTGAGTCTTCTGAGCACATCACTCATGGAGTCTGTGACATCTTTTTTTTTCCCAAAAATTATCTTATTTTTCTATACATGTGTGTGTGTGTGTGTTTATTTGTGTGTGTATACACGAGTGCATGTGTGTATGTGTGTGTGTTCGTGTGCATGTACACATATGTACAGGTACCCAAAGAGGCCAAAAGAGGTTATCGGAGGCCCTGGGGCTGCAGTTACAGGCACTGAGAGCCACCTGGCATGGGTATTGGGAACTAAACTCTGGTCCTCTAGAAGAACAGCAAGTGGTTTTAGTTCTGAGCCATTTTTGCAGCTCTCCCTACCCCACATTAGTCTTGACAGCCCTTCCTAATCTGTGCGGTCACTCTGCTTTGAATAAAGTACTGTTTTTACTTTGTAATCTTTATGTGCTCATTTCAACGCTCTGAAGACGACCCGGGGAACCTGGGATCACCCACCCAACCTAGACCTTGACAAATGGTAACATTTGGGGGGGGGCAGGGGACAAACGATCTATCATGTGAGAAAATACATCTTCCCTATCTTACTGCTAAAGACTCCCCTCAGTATTTTCTCATCAGTTTTCATTCTGATGCCTATGGCTGACAGCTATCCGACTAACCCATTGGTTGGAGAGCTCTAGGCTGCAGCCTCTCCCTTGCCTTGCCTGGCCCGTGAGTGGCAGAGGCTTTGCAAGTAAGACCAGTCAGGATGCCAGAATCAACTCCCTGGGCAAAGCAGGGGGCTGCAGCTGTACTGTCTCCACTAACTGCTTCTGCGGCAAAGACGACAAGAACAGGGAGCAACAGATGCCCTCACCAGCCTACAGCCTAAATTATCCCGACCTTCCTCTAAATAGATTTTATTACATATATTTATAAATATATTACATATATTTATGCATTTGTGTGGTCAGAGAAAAACTGCCAAGAATCAATTGGTGCAGGTCCATGAACTCAGGTCCATAGGCCATCAACCCAATCCCTACCTTCTTTTAATATTGTTAACTTACATTGTTTCCACAGTCTGGTCTCTGAAGCCATGTGGGATTTTAATAAATTCTTAAAAAAAAAATTCACAGAAGTGGTGGCGCATGTCTTTGATCCCAGCACTTAGGAGACAGAGACAGGCAGATCTCTGATTTCAAGGCCAGCCTGCTTCTACATGACTTCCAGGCCAGCCAGGGCTACACAGTGAGACTGTGGTAGTTTGAATAAGAATGCTCCCCCCACCCATTCTTATCTCCTTGCACTAAGCCTAATTCCAGGTGGATCAAGGACCTCCACATAAAACCAGACACACTGCCGGGCGGTGGTGGCGCACGCCTTTAATCCCAGCACTTGGGAGGCAGAGGCAGGAGGATTTCTGAGTTCGAGGCCAGCCTGGTCTACAAAGTGAGTTCCAGGACAGCCAGGGCTACACAGAGAAACCCTGTCTCGAAAAAACAAAAAAAAACAAAAAAAAACAAAAAAAAAATAAAACCAGACACAGTGAAACTAATAGAAAGGAAACTAGGGAAGAACCTTGAACATAAGGGCACAGGGGAGAATTTCCTGAACAGAACTCCAATAGCTTAGGCTCTAAGATCAAGAATTGACAAATGGGACCTCATTAAATTACAAAGTTTCTGTAAGGCAAAAGACACTGTCAAAAAGACAAAGCAGCAACCAACTAACTGGGAAAAGATCTTTACCAACCCTACATCCGACAGAGGGCTAATATCCAATATATACAAAGAACTCAAGAAGTTAGACTCCAGAGAGCCAAGTAACCCTATTAAAAAATGGGGTACAGAGCTAAACAAAGAGTTCTCACCTGAAGAATATCTAATGGCTGAGAAGCACCTAAAGAGATGTTCATCATCCTTAGTCATTAGGGAAATGCAAATCAAAACAACCCTGAGATTCAAACTGATACAACCACTGTGGAAATCAGTCTGGTGGTTCCTCAGAAAACTGGGCATGACACTCCCGAGGGATCCGGCTATACCACTCCTGGGCATATACCCAGAGGCTTTACCTGCATGCAATAAGGACACATGCTCCACTATGTTCATAGCAGCCTTATTTATAATAGCCAGAAGCTGGAAAGGACCCAGATGTCCCTCAATGGAGGAATGGATTCAGAAGATGTGGTATATTTACACAATGGAATACTACTCTGCAATTAAAAACAATGAATTCACGAAATTCCTAGGCAAATGGTCAGAACTTGAAAATATCATCCTTAGTGAAGTAACCCAATCACAAAAGAACACACATGGTATGCAGTCACTAATAAGGGGATATTAACCCAGAATCTCAGAATACCCTAGACACAATTCGCATATCAATAGATTTCCAAGAAGATGGAAGGAGAGACTCCTGGTCCTGGAAAGACTGGATGTAGGAGAATGCCAGGACAGAGAAGCGAGAGGGGGTTGAATGGGGAAAAGAGGGAGGGAAGGGGGCTTATGGGACTTTCGGGGAGGGAGGAAACGGGAAATGGGAAATGATTTGGAATGTAAATAAAAAAACTTAGAAAATAAAAAAAGAAGAAAAAAGAAAAAAAAAAGAATGCTTCCCCCCCCACCCCACCCCATAGGCTCATATATTCGAATGCTTAGTCATCAGGGAGTAGCACTATTTGAGAGGGATTAGGTATAGCCTTGCTGGAGGAGGTGTAGCCTTGTTGCCTTGAGGAAGTGTGTTCATTGTGGGGTGGGGCTTTGAGGTTTCAAAAGCTCAAGCTGAGCCCAGTGACTCTCTTCCTGCTGCCTGTGAATCCAGATGTAGAATTCTCAGCTACTTCTCTAGATTTGCCCTGGTCATGGTGTCTCTTCACAGCAGTAGTACACTCAGTAAGACAGCGACCCTATCTCAAACAAACAAAATTTTTCTCTACCATTGATTAGTAGGTACAGGCCAGACAACTAAAAGCCATTAAAGCTTCCTTGGCTAAAATGCTTACAGGATAAGTGTGCTGTGGAACTGGGAGGATTAGGTCCTTCCTGGAATAAGGCAAACCTATACAACCGTCGGGTCAATGTTTATACGACAAATATACATCATCTATACCTTCTTTCCTGAGGCTTAACTTTCTGTGGTCTGTTTAAGCATCTCATCACTAAACTTAAGTGACATCTTTCCTTACTCCGATAAAGTCTCTAAAGTCAAGAGCACAGACAACCTGACCTTTCTGTAATAATAAAACCACCTATCATTAGGTCAAACTTATGTAACATTTTGAGGATTGCCCCCACCCACTTTTCTACAAAGATCCTGCTGAAGACATTATTAAATCATCTTTAGAATAGTAACCACAGCCTTGTCACATCATAGGCTTCCAGATCAAAAGAATAGAATACTTCTGACCCTAGGTAGAGACATGACATTCTGATGTGCTCCAAGGAATAAAATAGTACATATTATTCTCTTTCCTTCAGAGTTAACACAGGGCTACAGAGATGACTCAGAGGTTAAGAGCACTGGCTGTTCTCCTAGAGGACCTGGGTTGGATTACTAGTACCGCACGGTGATTTACAACCTGTAAGATGAGTCACAAACTGTAACTCCAGTGCCAAGGAGTCCAGTGCCTTCTTCTGGCATTCCTGGGCACTGCATGCACATGGTACACAGACATATATACACTGTGCATACACATATAAATATTATTTTAAAAGAATTAACAGAAGAATAAAAAACAACAATGTGGTGTTTGGAATGAAAATGACTTACCCCCATAGGCTCATATATTTGAATGCTTAGTCCCCAGTTGAACTTTTTTGAAAGGATTAGGAGGTGTGGTCTCAGGAGAGGTGGGCTTAGAGGAGGTGTGGCTTTGTTAGAAGAGGTACGCCATTAGGGATGGGCTTAGAGGTTTGAAAAGCACCAGGTCCAGTGTTTCTCTCTGCCTGCTGCCTGTGGGTCAGAATGTAACTCAGCACCATTCCCACTACAAACCACCATCCTCCCAGCCATGCTGACACTGCATTAACCCTCTGACACTGTAACCCAGCCCCCAGTTAAATGCTTTTTAAATAAGAATTGCCTTAATTGTGGTGTCTCTCTACAGCTACAGAGCACTGACTAGGACAGACAAAAACAAAAGAATCAACAGACTTGGCACAGTGGTGCACACCTTTAGTCACGGACAGAGGCAGGTGGATCTCTGTGAATTTGAATCTATATAGGAAATTCCAGGCCAGCCAAGGATTTACAGAGACTCTTTAAAATACCTTGAAATAGTAAGAAATGTCAACTAGGGGAAATTATTGCCTGTACACCATCAAACAAAATGATTTATTAAAAAAAATAAATCCTGAAGCTGGGCATGGTGGTACACACTCTTAATCCCAGCACTCCAGAGGCAGAGGCAGGTGAATCCCTGTGAGTTCAAGGCCAACCTGGACTACATAAAGAGAACCTGCCTCAAAATAATTAAACTCAGAACATGATTTTTGCATATATCTGATGGTTAGCTTTAATTTCCAACTTGACACTACCTAGAATCACCAGGGAAAAGAGTCTCAATGAAGGATTATATAGACTGGGTTGGCCTGTGAGCATGTCTGTGGGGAAATTGCCTTAATTAATGTGGAAAGACCCAGTCCACTATGGGCAGCACAATTCCCTAAACAGAGGACTCTGAACTCTTTGTATAAGAGTTGAGAAATCCAACTGACCACAAGCAAGCCAGCAAGCCAGCAAGCAGGTAAGCATGCATGCATTTACTTCTCGTTGGTCTTGACTGAATGTGTTGTAACTAGCTGTTTCAAGTTCCTGCACCTTGACTTTCCTCCTACCACAGACTGTCTGCTGAGACTGTAAGCTGAAATAAACTCTCTCTTCTAAGTTGCTTTTTTGTCAAGGTATTTTATCCCAACAACAGAAGTGAAACTAGGACAATACCACTCCCAATTTCAGGCACAGGGAACAAGCAAGTTCACCAAAAATGTGGTAGCCTGGTAACAAGTCCTTATAACAAAATTAACCACTCCACTACAGGTTTTGCTATAGACTCAGAAGTCCACTCCATTGTCCTTAAGACACAAAACAATCTGGGCAGTGGTAGCACACACCTTTAGTCCCAGCACTCACAAGACACAGGCAAGCAGATCTCTGAGTTCTGAGTTTGAGATCAGCCTGGTCTACAGAGTGAGTTCCAGGACAGCCAGGGCTACACAGAGAAACCCTGTCTCATAAAAAACAAACAAAACAAAATCAAAATAAAACATTTTTGCTACTATAAAAATGGCCAAGGTCCAAGTAAGAATATAATTAAAAATAAAGTGTATCAATGACTATGTGAAAAAATCTGCATGTGAGGCCCATGCCTTGAGAAGGAGACAGGCAAACAAGACACAGCTCCACATACCCACCCCGAACTGTCCTCTGCTCCACAGGAAGCAGCCTGAGAAGACACACTGCCACAGGGCTGGGCTAGCACATGTCTAGCACTTGGGAGACAAAGACAGGCAGATCTGAGTTTGAGGGCAGCCTAGCCTACAGAGCAACTTCCAGAACAGCAAAGGCTATACAGAGAAACCCTATCTTGAAAAACCAGAGAGAAGAGGGAGAGATAGATGAGAGAGAGAGAGAGAGAGAGAGAGAGAGAGAGAGAGAGAGAGAGAGAGAGAGAGAGAGAGAGAGAGAGGAGTGGGGGTGGGGAGAGACTGCCAAGGGTTAGCAGGAAAAGAGACTTAAGAGTTGAACTACTTGGGTTGTTGATCGCCTCTCTCAGGTGTTTACATTTTTCCTACTAGAACAAGCTGTGTAATCTACATTTATCCCTCAGCCAAGACCTTTGTGAGACCAATTCTGAATGTGCTGCCCTGTTCATTTGCCCCAAGGAGCCTGGAGCTGCCTGAGGCCTCTTGATCCTTTCGATACTCTGAGATTCCCATCATGTTGCTGCCTCTGTGACCCCCAGAAGATGTCCACCACCCTGGGAATCTCCACACTGAGGAACCGGGTGGATGCAATTGGTCCTTCATGTCCCATATGCCTCTGGACTCACTAGCAATAGAAGTCATGCTTCTGGCCCAACTGCTGTGGACAGTGACCTCTGCCTTTTGCACTGCACTAAGCTTGGAAATTCTCAATCAGTTTCCCCAAAAAAAATCCCAACTGAGAACTAGCTCAGCTTGGTGTAGCATACAACCTCCTACAGCAATCCCATGTGGCCTTATATTGCTTGTGAAGATAGGGCCTCACATGCAAGCCTTCTCTTGGTAGGCCACCAAACCTCAGCCAGTGTGCTGGGGGAGTCATAGGCATCAGTCTCTGTACCAGTACCAAAGACATCAGAATGGTCAAGCTGTTCTGGGCCTTTAATCTGCAGACTAAGGTAGCCTGGGGAGTCATCGGCAGGGTCTGCTCTGAGACTCTTTCAGAGCTCAGGGCCGGCCTGTACTGCAGAATCCACAGCAGGCCACACTGGGAATTTGATAGAGGGTCCAAAAGGAATGGGAAAAGCAAGAACAGGTGCCAGCTACATTAAGAGCCAGAGACCTAGAACAAAACAATCCCTTTCATCAGGGCCTGAGAAACTCACCCCAGCCCTTCACAGTACATCAAAACAATGCCTCTGATGGAATCCAAGGGGCTTCTGTCTTGTAAAGGCAGAGTGTAATTCCTAACAGGACATTCCTCCACAGGAACAGGGTCTTAAAATGTTAGCAAAGGTTTCAAGGTCCAACTTCTGAGTAGGCATTCTTTCCCTCAAAGGATCTCGACACTGGACCAAAGGATTTTCCCCCTAGAGACTGGAAGTTACAGCTTTTGAAAGGGTCTGCTAGACAAGCCTCGGAGCATTTCTACCTAACTATCCCAGACCTAGGCCTGGAGCTTCTAGTCTCCCTACAATCTAATCTTCTGCAAGCCCAGACCTTGAAGGCTTCAGCGTCCAGTCTCGGCCGGCTCAGCCAGTCCTAGAATGTTTCAGCCTCTGAGACTTACACTGAATAAACTCACTCTTTAGCTCTTTCTGAACTCTAGCTGGATGGCTCAATTCCAACTGTTCTGGCTCAAACTCCTCTCCAAGCTGACTGATTCGAGTTAGCTTCTCTCAGCTTCTCACCGAATTGTTCTGCTTGGAAAATCTGCCTCTGAACTCTCCATGCACCGAACAGAGATAAACTCAACTGCATTCAACTGAACTGCACCAAACTCAATCCGACTGAACTCACCTCTTCTCCCTGCACCACTCTTAAGTAGCCTCTTTCCGGTCTGTTCTCCTGAGAGTCAGACATATTCTATCTCCAACTCACCCTGTCCAATCTTTCTCTGAGTCCACATTTGTCTCCTCCTTACAGATCACTGTTTGGAATTAAAGGTGTGTACTAAAGGCTACTATATTCTAGCTGGGTCACACACACCTAGGTGTTTGGATGGGATCCTGGCCAGAATAGCCATGTTGCTGGATTAAAATTGCTCTATAAGGACTCAAGGGCAGATGCTAAGGACTACTCCCATGCCCTCAGAAGGACCTCCTAGGGCAACTTTGGTGAGAGAGCTCCACCCTGAAAAGGATGGTCTAGCCTGGAACCTACGGTTACAGGCAAGGGTGCCCAGCAGGCACTTGAGGACAAACTTTTTGAAAGACTTTCATTCTGAGGCAACTTCAGGAATGGGCTGTTCTCCAGGGACCTCATCTGAGGCCAGTGGCTACAGGCAATGACCAGGATCAGGGAAGACTCACCAGTGTGATGTCCCAGGAAATCCCTAGAGGGATGATGGGCATAGTCTCAGGAGGGCCAGCCAGAAGAGGAGAGATCTAGGGAGGGTGCCCTGGAGGGGTTGTCTGAGGTCTTTGGATTTGAGCAGGCTTTTGCCCTGGCCCGCAACCACAGCCTCAGGGCCGGAATGGAGACCTTTAATGTTCTTGAGGCAGAAAAACAGGGTTTTAATGACTTGATCTGCCCATGGGAGTTATGTCTTTATAACTCGATCTGCCCATGGGAAAGTTCAGCTTCCTCTGCTCACTGTGGACTTCAGAACAGGCCTTTTGAGGAGATGGTTCACGCTCAACAAGTTTGACTGGGTCACCCCAGACTATGGGATCCCACCACTCCATTCTCAACTTTCTCCTCTTGATTTTTGACCGTTTTCCTGTGATCTCCTTGTCACTGTCATCCTGAGCCTGTGGTCGTAGATTCTGTCTGTGTGCTCTGGGGCTTGGCTCCAAATGATGGCCTTTGGACGACTGGTCCAACGACTGCGTGTTTTTCTTGTGCAGACTTGCTCCTTCCATAAACAACGGACCCAGGCCCCTTGGCTTTTGCTCCAGGAATGGCTTTTCTGGAAATAACTGGATCCAGGCCTCCCTTGAGTTGACTCTCTTGTTTTTCATCTTCTCCTGCTTTGATGTCTGTATTTCTTCATGTCTCTTCTCTAATCTGTAAATTGGCAATGTTGCCTGCAGCAACTTTTTTTTCTTGGGCTTGATCTTTCTTCCCTTCAGGACATGTTCTTCAAGAAAATCAGGTTCAGGGTATTGAGATGCGGCTTTTGGCCCCCTAAGTGGTGACATGTTGCCATGACCTATGATTATGTCCTTCGACGAGTACTCGTGGCTCTGTAGTGGAAGGCTTCTAAGTTTTTCTTCCAGCATATTCACCCTGTAAGGGAAGGCTACTGTCCTTTCTTTTCCATGGGTCTCTGCTGGTGGCCAGAGATTTTTCTTTGGCCACACACTATACGATGCATTTACAAAGGAATTTCCTTGGGTCCCTGAGTTCAGAGGATTGCCATAGCTCTTCTGCAATATCTCTATGCTGATTAATGATGGGGTGGCTTTAGTGTCAGAGGCCCAACTCCCACCAGAAGAGCCCCGACATAGATGGTGATGTCCTGATTCTTCCAGTTGCTGTAAAACATCAGTCAGCTCTGCCTGGCCAGAACCCACACTAGTCAACACCCCTTTATGGCCTGACACAGCTCTGAAGAGTTTCACAGCTTGTGGAGCAAAATGAGCCCTAGTGACCTGCCCTGAGACTTGACTGCCCAATCTCTCGAGACTTACAGTAACATATAGTCGTCTGTGTGAGCTAAAATCTTGCCAATTCATTTTCCCCCCTCACACTCCTGGAGACTAGGGCCTTGTCCCTCCCTGACTGATCCCACACTGTGATGGGAGAGCTCTTCGGTATTTAGTTTTCTTCTCTCTGGCATGATCTGTCTGAATAGACTCTGAAGTTCACTGGCCTCTGCTGTCAACACTCCATTATTGTCCTGGGTTTGAGAGTCATAGTCTTAGCTACCCTGCCTGTCTATGATGCAGTGGGCGGGGTTAAAGGAAAGATGGCTGTGACCTGGGCTGACCTGCATATAGAGAGAAGCCTTGGGCCCTGTGTCTGTTGTTAAGATGTCAGCATCTAGGGAAAGCATCAGCATACGGAGGGCACAGGCGTTGTACGGACAGGTGGGGAGTGAGCTGTGGAAGGCTGATCGCTAGGTGCACAGGAGGGAGCTGATGGAGAGTCGCAGTTGGCCTGGGCTGTTGGGGCTCTCAGCTCACAGGCTTTGAGTCTAAGAACTCTGGTTAAGAGAGCCAGTGAAGCGGCTCCAAATATAAAAGCTTTTGCTGCACAATTTGACGACAGAAGCTGGATTCCCGTAACTCAGGAGGATAAAAATGACTCCAAAAAGTTGTCATCTGACCTCCCCATGGGTGCTAAGCGACCTGCGTGTGAGTATCCTCACATACATACATCGCACACAAACACACTTACACACACATACTCACTTTCTCACACTCACATACACACACTCACACATGCACTAAAACTCTCTCTCTCTCTCTCTCTCTCTCTCTCTCTCTCTCTCTCTCTCTCTCTCTCAAATACACCAGGAGAAAGGACACATTCTGGTAGTACACTGCCCCAGCCCAAAAGTGGCTGTCTTCCCACTTGAGAGGCTAAGAATCCATTAGCTCTTCCCTCCCTGAGCCTGAATTCCTCATCAGTCTCAACCTGGTGCTGAAGGAGCAGCTGATTTCTAGAGAGCCACTTTAGTCCACATTGGAAGGCAGAAAAGACTGGCTTCCGATGGCAGCAAGTGACAGCAGCTACAGGCCAGAACAGCAACAGTTAGATAAAGTCACCAGCTCAAGACGAAGGTAGGAATACAGAAAGCAAAAGATTTTCACTTTACACACGTTCTATCTTGGTTATATAAGTGACCATGTTTAGGACACTTCCATTAACCTGATCAAGAAAATCTCTCAAAGGTAGGGTCTTTATATATTACAGATATAATCAAGTTAACAACCAAGATTAACTCTCAACCCCAAACATAAAAACCTGTAGTTTAGGTAGTAAAATTCACTGAGTGGGAGAAACTGAGTTCTAATGTAAAGGCACCAAGGTTAACTCTCTCATGGATAGAGCTCTGCTCCAGTAATGTTTTCTAAATGCCTTAAAAAAAAAAAACCAAACAAGTCTTTATGTTTTGTTAAAAGTATGAGGACAGCCGGGCGGTGGTGGCGCACGCCTTTAATCCCAGCACTTGGGAGGCAGAGGCAGGAGGATTTCTGAGTTCGAGGCCAGCCTGGTCTACAAAGTGAGTTCCAGGACAGCCAGGGCTACACAGAGAAACCCTGTCTCAAAAAAACAAAAAAAAAAACAAAAAGAAAAAAAAAAGTATGAGGGCTGGAGATGGTTCAGTAGGTAAGAGTACTCTCCGTTCTTTCTGAGGACCTGAGTTCAGTTCCCCGCATCCATGTCAGGTGGCTCACAACTGTCTATAACTGCCGAGAGCCATGCAGGAAGAATGACATAGGGATTTAGAACTCATGGAATGTGGCCACTGGTTACCACAGCCACATGGGTGAGCCTCGATGTGGCCTAACCCTGAGGACCACACGTCCTAAGGGCTTTATGCTGTTACAGAGTTCTGTTCTGCTTGCTGCACTCACATCCCTCTTAATCTAAGAATTATAAGAAAACTTTGGGTGGACTTCCAGTCCCTCCCTCAGCAGTATCTCTGGTACTCACAATAATAATTAATGCTGGATCTCTTTCAAGCATTGCTGCTACAGCAGATTAATGATCCCATCGCCACCCTGGGAAAGTGTAGGGAAAGTGAACAGCGCCACCAGACAGAAGAACTGGTAAGGTTCAGTAAGCCCAAACCCCGGGGATCTCCGAATTGAGAATGGTAGGCATGGAGCCAGCTCCCTGTCAAACTACCTGATCTGGATCACATAACCATGACACCCCACTGAGAGAACCATGATAGTTGGTCACAGAGCATAGAAACCTGGAGTTCTCCATGCTAATGAGGTATCTAGATAGAGAGCAAGTGTTTAGCCAATGAGCTTCCTTTCCTGCAAAAGGTATTTAGTCCCTGGTTCACCCTGAGTAAGGTGTATACATTTACATCTGCCATCAAATAAAAACAGTTTGGAAAAACAAGGACAGTCTTCTTCATCAAGAATCACATGGGGTGTGAAGGAGCCTTGTTGTAAAGAGCTGCACCTAAATCTCCCAGAGAAGGCCTACTCTCTTCCAGCTCCGTACTTTTGACACTCACTTGGTACCAAACCAGATACCACCCCTATCCTAGGCTCAGCCTTCCCCTCCCTGCCTGGCACATAAATGCCCCGAGGAAAAGCGTGGACCTGCTGACCCACTTGTGGTGCCCAAGTGACATCTGGGAACACAGGAGACAAGGAACCACGGCATCCATCTCAGACTCCGCCGTTCCTCACCCAGGGAAACATGAACTGGGACCCCTATCACGGATTGTGGTCTGCCTCCCCTGAGTGGCTTGCCCCTAGCTCAGACACCTCATCAATGAGGCAGACACATAGTCCAACAACGGAAAGAACTTAGAGATAAAGATTGTTAGCAATGGCCACCATCCTTAGAAAACATTTGGAAAAATAAAATTGTTAGTGAAACTAGGTTGAGATGTTTTTTTATACTGGCTCTGATGTAGAAAATCTTAGGGAACAATCTGAGGTTCAGAAAGACAGACTCTTATTAGTTAAGCTGGGGACCTTTTGTGGTTAGGGAACAAGGACAATGGTCGCACTGACATGACTCTCACTGAGGCTGGACTGGTGATAAGTGATTTCTTATACCCATTTTTCCCTTAGCTTCCTGTTATGATTTATTAAGAATTGCTGATGAGTATATATGCATTTTGAGGATTTAAGGTAGATATGACTGATTTTTATATAGAAGTTTAGATTTTTGATTCTTTTAAGATTCTTAGAAAATTAATTTTAAAAATAAATAATAAAATAATTACCTTCCTTGCCTGCTTACACTTTGTTAATCTATAGCAAGTTGCTTAATTACAAATATACATGGGTTTTTGGAAGTAATTTGTTTTCTTTACCTGTACTAAGTACTGTTATTTCTTGTAAAGGTATTGGGGATTATATTGTTTTCATAATCATTCATTAGAAGAAAACTAAAATGTAATTACAATGTAATTTTATAGTGCTTGAATTATTTTGCTGGGATATATAAGCTATGGAAGAAAGAATAAAATGTGGAGGGCTGGACCATTGTTCTTTCCACCCATCAACTATGTATATGCATGTGTAAAGCTTGTCTGGCTGGTGTGTTGGAGCTTGCTTCATCCACCAATTGTGTGTATATATGTACATATGTGTATGTATAAAATGCTTGGAGCCTGCTTGCTGGAGCTTTGTTCTAACCATTCTGTGTGTGAATGTTTATATGTCTGTCAGTAAGTCTATATGCATGTATGTATGCATATATGTATGTATGTATATATGAATGTATGCATGTATGTATGTATGTATTTGTAAGTATGAAGTTATTGGACTCTGCTTTTTGTTTCGTCCACTCAGTGTGTGTGAGCGTGTGTATATATGTGTGTGCGAGTGTGTGTGTATGTGTATGAGTGTATGTGTGTGAGTGTGTGTGTGTGTGTGTGTGTGTGTGTGTGTGTGTGTGTAGGTACCCAGAGATGTCATAAGTGAGAAGTGGATCCTCTGCTGCTGGAGTTACAGGTGGTTGTGAACTCCCCAACTCAGGTGCTAGGAGCCAAACTCAGGTTTTCTTAAAGAACAGCAAGTGATCTTAACTACTGAGCCATCTCTTCAGCCCCTAAAATGACTTTAGTACATCTCCATGTCTTATATACTTATGACAGAAAAATGTGTAGAACTACATGTATGGACTTTATATATAATGGAAGAGTTTGCAGATAAAGATGTGTAAGTTTAATCCATGCGAAGGGAGCAGTAGATGCTATTTTCCATATTACTCAGATGAAAAAACACTACCATTTGGGCCATCTTGCTATTGAAAGTCCTGGTGTATATATCACTGCCCTGACTCTATAGCTCTTTTGTTACCATAGAAATTAGATACAGTTATATATCGTAAAAGAACTCTTTATGATAACTAAATTCTAATTTTTAATCAATGCAATAGACTTGTCCTAGTGTCTTAGTTAGGGTTACTACTGCTGTGATAAAACACCATGACCAAAAGCAATTTGGAGAAGAAAGGGTTTTTTTGGCCTTAGTTCATCATTAAAGGAAGTCACAACAGAAACTCAAAGGGCAGGAACCTGGAGGCAGGAGCTCATACAGAGGCCTTGGAGGGGCGCTGCTTACTGACTTGCTCCCCAGGGTTTCCTCAGCCTGCTTTCTTACAGAATCCAGGACCACCTACATAGAGTGCCCTACCCACAACAGGCTGGGCCCTTCCTCATCAATCATTAAGACAATGCCCTACAGGCATTTAGCCTATACCCTGAGCTTATAGAGGAATTTTCTCTTATATTTTTGGTCATAAGTCTAGCCTTTAACAGTTGAGCCATCTCTCCAGCCCTAGATGCATTTTCTCAATTGAGACTCCCTTCTCTCCAGTGACTCCAGTGATCACCTACCTGAGGTGGCCCCACCCACAATGGGCCCCATCAATCACTAATTAAGAAAATACTTTAGAGGCTTTCCTACAGCCAAATCTTATGGAGGCATTTTCTCAACTGAGGCTTCCTTCTCTCCAGTGACTCTAGCTTGTGTCAAGTTGACAGAAAATTAGCCAGCACACCTAACCCCTTATTAATGTGAAACACAAACACATCACTAGTAAGCCACAACCTTTTCTTTCTTATTTATCCCCAAGATCTCACATTAATAGGAACATCACAATATAAAATATTCCAAATGTTAAAAGTCCCACAGTCCTTAAAAATTCAAACATTTTTTAATTCCTAAAAATTCTGTCTCTTTAAAATAGTCAGCCTCTTTTAAAATGTAAAGCATTTTAAAATTTAGTCTCTCAACTGTGGGATCCTGTCAAATCGGATGTAAATTAAACACTTTCTTACATCAAGAAGGAAGAACCAAGGCACAATCACAATCTGAACGAAGCAAAACAAACAAAACTCCAAAACTTCAACAGTGTATTAACTCAATGTTTAATGATCTGAGATTCACTCACCATCTTGTGGGCTCCTCAAAGGGTACAGGTCACTTTTCCAGCTCTGTCCTCTGTCACACACAGCTTTTCTTCTAGGCTCCAGCTGACTCTACCCCACTGCTTCTGCTGTTCTTGGTGGTCATCCCATGGTTCTGGCATCTCCAAAATGCAGGCGCCTCTTTCTTCAGTTGGGCTGCACTTTTACCAATAGCCTCTCCTGGGCTCTCTTCGGGGACTCCAGCACTGCCACAACGCCAAGCTTCAGCTGCTCTCCATGACCCCTTCATGCCTTCGAAACCACTACCACCTCACTGACTCTTGCTCTACCAAGTTTGGCTGCCAGTGCAAGGTACAACCTTGGCCACTTCTGTAACACAGATTCTGTGTGCTGACTATAAGAAACCCTTCCCAGAATATTTCACCTCAATAATGCTGGTCTCTTCTTAATCGCCACTAATTAATGTCTTAGCTCCAGCCAACCAGCATCAATTGTCTCTTGTTAATCACCACTGACCCTTCAGCCTCAGTTTACCAGAAGGACAGTCTTAATTTAAAATAGCAAATGGTCCCATAGAGTCTTTAAACTTCGCTCTGAAACTTCACAAGCCAGGACTCTATCTTCTACATTTCTCTCAACACTATCTTCCAAGCTCAATGGCTTTTTAAATCCAAATTGCCAAAGTCCTTCCACAATCCTCATGAACACAAAATACATGTTCAGGTGTGGCCCAGCAATACTCCAATGGTTCCAGTTTCTTAGTTAAGGGATGCTTAGTTATTCAGTTCCTAACTAAAAGACACAAAATCTTTATATTTATAATAAGTTTTAAAAGCACTAGAGCCGGCAGATATCTACCCTTTATGCTATTATGTCCACTTCTCTACCAATAACCCATGTTCCAACCTGGGGTCAGCCCTCATGGCCGTGTTTTCAGTCACTTACCTCATTGCATCATCTCCTCTCTCCACCTTCTCTCCCTTCTGTGGTCCCCTGCCTCAGATCCCAAGCCTAGGAATCAAATCTATCTTCTGCCCAGCTACAGGCCATAGGCATCTTTATTCACCAATCAGAGATAACTTAGGGGGCAAAGCTACATAGCATCACTTGGTGTGAGTGTCTCCTAGCCCCTGAGGCAAACAGGGCCATAGCAACATACAACATAGCAACAGACCAAATCTCAACAGTTTTGAATTAAGGAGCAAGGTTTGCACAGCAAAGGCTGGAACTCACTCAGAGGCCTTTCTTATAGAGAGAGCCAGGGACTACCTTGGGGGGTGGCTTAACCCACAACAGGCTGGGCCCTCCCCCATCAATCACTAATTAAAAGACAATACTTTAGAGGCTTGCCTGCAGTCAGATTTTTTTTTTTTAAGATTTTATTTATTTTATATATGTAATGAGTTCACTGTAGCTGTCTTCAGACACACCGGAAGAGGGCATCAGATTCCACTACAGATAGTTGTGAGCCACCATGTGGTTGCTGGGAATTGAACTCAGGACCTCTGGAAGAGCAGTCAGTGCTCGTAACTGCTGAGCTATCTCTCCAGCCCCGGCCAGATCTTATAGAGGCATTTTCTCAATTGACGCTTCCTTCCTTCCAGCGACTCTAGCTTGGGTTGACAGAAAACTAGCCAGCACACCTAGTGAACCAAAGATTCTAAATTTGAGAGTAAAAGCTAAGTTCCTATGCAGGATGGCTACATAGTTCTTCAGTGAAATGATCTTATCTGTTGCTGACATTTTGTGTTTTACAACCCTTCTAATGTAGGCATTCTTGATTTGCTGAAGAATGACACCCTGGACTCAAATAGTATGTAAACACAAGGAATGTTTTATTCTGCAGAAGTCCAGAATGCTGAAATCTCCCTTTACCAAGTTAGAGAGACATTCAAGTGAGCTTGCAGGCCTGATTTGAAGCACTTTAGGGAATTTCAGGGTAGGTGACCTCCATGTTAATCCATTTCTATGGACCAAACAGATGACCAGATGTGGGGGCTGGAAACTTGCTGGGGAGGTCTAAAAACTGTTGGCTGAGGATGTAGCTGAGGAAGTCTGGAAACTGCTGTTGGCCCATTATCCTTGCCTCAGGCTAGGTGGCAGGGCAGCTTCTGAGGCCTGGACTTGCCTGGACTTGTCCAGTTCTTAGAAACAGAGATTTGAGCCTAGTCTCCTTAACTGCCAATTTAAAGCCTGTGATGGAATCAGTCTAGCCTTCTCACTAAGAGACATAACTTACGATACTTCATTGAGATGGTGTCCTCTGAGCCTGAACTGTTTAACTCTAGATAGTTCCAGCTATCCTGGAACTCACTGTGTAGACCAGGCTGGCCTCCAGTTCACAGAGAGCTGCCTCCCAAGTGCTGGGATTAAAGGTGTACATCATCCTGCCCTGCTGTTTATGATTACTAATTGTGTTAAATGATATTCACACTTGCTAACTCCGTACACTCCAGCAGTGCCTCCTAATAAGAAAAGATATTGGGTGGGGGGGGGTGGTGGCTGGAGAGATGGCTCAGCGGATATGAGCACTGACTGGTCTTTCCAAGGTCCTGAGTTCAAATCCCAGCAACCACATGGTGGCTTACAACCATCTGTAATGAGATCTGACACCCTCTTCTGGTGTATCTAAAAACAGCTACAGTGAACTTACATATAGTAATAAATCTTTGGGCCGGAGCGAGTGGGGCCAGAGCAAGCAGAAGTCCTGAATTCAATTCCCAGCAACCACATGATGTCTCACAATCATCTGTACAACTACAGTATACTCATATATATATATAAAATAAATAAATCTTAAAAAAAAGAAAAAGAAAAGATATTGGACACCAGTAGTAACATGTCTGTACACGTGTACCTGGCTTTTGTGAACTGCAGTTCACAGAAGGAAGGAAGAAGGGGGGAGAAGAATAAAAAAGAAAAAAGGGGGACTGGGAGAAGCTACACCTCTGTTAGAATCTAATTCCACAAGGCCAAATGACCAAACTTCAAGATTATGGATAGCATTAAAATGTTTTAGACCAGAGTCAAATTGGGCTACGTTAGTCACTTAGAAAGCCATTCATTGCCCACCTCTGCGTCTGACCTAACACGGTTGTGACAGGGGCAATGTCTTAAAATTGGTGCCAGAGAAATGATTCATCATCACTGGTTGCACTTGCAGAGGACTAGGGTTTGGTTTCCAGCATCCACATGGAAACTCACAAGCACCTCAGTTCCAGGGCATCTAGAGCCCTCTTCTGACTTCCAAAGACACAGTCATGAAAACGGTGCACATGCATACATGCTGGCAAAACTTCATGCACAACTTAAATAAATCTTCAAAACGTTTTGTTTCAGGCAGAAGGGATAAACGGTTCAGCAGTTAGGAGCACCGGATGCTCTTCCCGCGACCACACAGTCGCTCCCAACCTGCCCTCTTCTGTCATGCAGGCATACATGCAAATAGAGCACTCAGTATACGTAAATAAGTAAATCTTTTTAAAACAAACAAACAAAACCACTTTCTGTTTAATATTCAAATGTACCCTTAATTTAATATTCAAATGTACCACTATCCCTCACCACCCCAAAGCTAGGAATTGTCGTCAGATAGGGAATACTCTCCAGGGGTAAGCAGTTTTGGAAGAGGTTATCCCCAGGGGCACGGTCACCTCAACGCTGTTGGACCGACCACCAGCCCGTATCCCTGAGGTTCTGGGGTCAAATGGGCTTCCATTGGGGACCTGCCCTCTGCGGCGCCACATTTGGCGGGGGCGGAGACGCATCCTTGCAGAGTGGGTAGGTGACCGCCAAACCAGAGAACTTGGTCTAGGGACTCAGCAACGCCCTGTGGAGCAGCAAATACTGAAGGCCTCAAAGTAGCTGTGCAGATCCGGCTCTGTGGTCTGCACCGAGTCCGCTGGTGAACTGAGCACCAGACTCGGCATCTCCATCGTCAGGGCGGCCGGCGCCCACCAGGGCGGTTCTACCTACCAGTTCTACCTACCGTTAGCCGCCGCCGCCGAGGCCTCACCTTGCTCGCGCACGGCAGTTGCTGGAGGAGCCATCTCCAACTGAGGACAGTGAGGAAGGCCAGGGAAGGAAGGAGGAAAAAAAAGGGTACAAAGGAGGGGGTGCCAGCTTGAATAAGAGCCTAAAAAACGGGAACCCAACACTCACTGTCTGAGGGTCGAACTCATCCCAGTGCTTTAGAATTAACCAAAGTGGTAAAGCCGGAGTGATTGAAGTGGCTTTTCTCTTATTAAGATAGATGGTCAAAGACCACAGTTCCCACTGGGGATCCCTCCGTAGGCATAATTCCTATGTGTGTGTGTGGGGGGGGAATCCTATTTATTGGCAAGAGACTCAAGATGCAACTTCTAAGAGAGAGCTCTCTCTCTTCAAAAGGAACTCCAAGGCAACAGTTCATCCTTCAGCGACTTGAGGTTGTAACATTTTAAGAGATGGGTTTAACTCTTTTAAAAAGTAGATTTCAGCCGGGCGGTGGTGGCGCACGCCTTTAATCCCAGCACTTGGGAGGCAGAGGCAGGAGGATTTCTGAGTTCGAGGCCAGCCTGGTCTACAGAGTGAGTTCCAGGACAGCCAGGGCTACACAGAGAAACCCTGTCTCAAAAAACCAAAAAAAAAAAAAAAAAGTAGATTTCTACATATGAGCATCTGCAGGGAGCCACCGATGCTGCCAACAGTTATAGGAAACCACTGGAGAAATGGCTTTTGCCCAAAGCTTCCCCTTACTCATAGGGATCTTCCGGCGCAGAAGCCGGAAGTTCATCCTCAAAAGAGGTTAAGTTGCAACTTTTGAAATTGCCTCCTTTTCAAAGACTTCCTTTGGCGGGACATTTGTAAAGGACCTGAGACGTCAGTCAATGGCTAGAAGTAACCAGATATGTGGAACAATTTCTAAAGGATAAGTCCTCAAAAAGACCCCTTATGGTGACTTTCAAGACATAAGACGAAACTTTTGAAATAGATGTCCCTCCCATCTACCGGATCTCCTGGTATAGAAGCCAACGGTTAGGGACCAGGGCATCCACCAATGACTGGAGGAGGGAACTTTCTAAAAGAGTTGATGTTTGAAACCCAGGAGTGGGGTGTCCTCCAGGGTCATGATCCGTGGACTTGCCTGTGTGATATTGAAGAAATATTCTCAGCTGGATGTAATGAGTGCAACAGTCTCTGGAGGGCTGGTCAGAAAAGATCAGAAAGCTAAAACCCCAGAGTGCCCTACAGGAGTGGTCTTTAAGAGGGGAGGTCTTTGTAACACAGAAGTGTTGCCTCAGTCAGAAGCACAGCCTCCCAAGTCTTGAGGCAGAGAAAGAATGTTCCAGAGGAGCCCGGGTCCCTCATCCTTTTGCATGGTGTGCCATGGGCACACTCAGAGTTCGAGAGTCCAGCCATCAGAGCAAAGAGCTCTTTCAGCAATACCAGGAGCACCAGCACTCAAGGGTCTCCACGCCCACCCCACGCTGGCTCCAAGGAGGAGCTAAGAACCAGAGCTGAGCCTCCTTAGTGGGAACGCAGCAGGGGTTAGTATGGGCTCCGGGGGTCATTAAGCTGTGAAGCAATGAAACCTCCTAGCACACATCCAAAATGATTAGGAGTGGATGTTGCACGCGTTGAAAATAGATTCCCTCTGCCTAGTCCTCATTTCCATTAAGGGAAAGTAGATATGTCATTTTCTTTTTAGGCAAAAACTCGGAGACACAGATACCACAGGCGGTTGTAATGTTCTTGCCAAAAACAAAGGGGGGGGATCTAAACTTTACTACATGAAATCTATAGCATTATTTCCCAGAGACTGACCATCAGAGGTTTAGAAAGAAGTGATTACTTTCAAGGCAAGTGTACCTGCCCACGGTTGACTGCCTGATGCTTGGTTTCCGTGGACAGGTCTTCTTCCCTTGTGGGGTAGTCCACCTCTTATAAACTGATGTGACATTCACTGCCCCACACCTCCAGCTTCTCATATTCTCATCTCGCTAGGCCTAAGCCAAGCTCACCATGTGCGCTGGTTCTGACTTTACCCTGTGAGGCTCCGTGGAGCACCCCGCTCATTGAAGCGCTGTTCTTTGCAGCATTACTGGGTTGCCTCAGATTGGGAGGTGGCGTGGGGGTTCCGACTACCACCTCTCCTTCATTAAACAGGCTTTTTTGTGACAGCCCCGAGCCAGTGGCTGTCATCACCCCCTATGATACGAGGACATGTCGAACTCCTCCTGATGACCTTTGGCCGAAAACTCCAAACCCCACGGCCCTTCCTCCTCTTTAGCAGACTTGGTTTGGTTTCTTCCTTGGTGACAGGCCCGATTCCTCATTGCTCTTCCAAAGAAGGTCTTATGTTGGAGGAATCCAGCTACCTTCCGTTTCCTTTAATGATGGCGACAGTTCCCACTCTCCTCCTGCATCTAAGTTTAGCTTTTCCTGCTTTCCCACACTAACTGGATTTCAGCTGGATCTTTATGCCTCTGAGATGTGTCCTTTGAGATCACTAGTTTGGTGTATCTGGACGTTACTTGTGGCACTTGTCTTTGTTGTATCTCACCACATCCTCTGGAAAAGTTCCACACCACCTCCTGGCTCTTTCCAGGGAACTTTACTGTCTATTTGGTTTTGGCTTCTGTGGATACCTCTTGTCCCTGTACCTTCCTAGAATCTTGTGGGTTTGAATGGCTTTATTTTTTTTTCTGTTCATTTTTTGCAGAGCAAAACCATGGTCCCTACTCTTAAATAGGTCTCCATGGTTGTTACTGTCTTGGGCTTTTTCTTGGGAAAAACAAACATGACTTTTGAAGAGAGCTTCTACTACACTCTGAAAGCCTGCCCCCTCACTCCAAGCACCTGACAGAGTCAGTCTGAAGAAGGCAAGTGACCAGGATGAGGGCTCTGGAGACTGTTCCAATTTCCCCAGTAGCTGGAAAAGGTGAGTCAGTTCTGCCCAGCCAGCCCATAGTTTACCCTAGTGTTGGCAGGGGCAACCCTGAGAAGTATGACATCCAAGGGTTTAGGCCCAAGATGTGGCTCCCAAATTCTTTGGGCTCTCCTGTTTTTAGAGTGCGGGAGGCCAGTGCTTGGAAACTCATTTCTTCCTCTCCTGAGGACCAGAGCTTTTCCCCTCTCAAGGCCTCCCCTGTGCTGAGTTCTCAGGAGCTCGGCAGTTCTCCCCCCCCACCCCCCCCCACACACACCCTGTTATTCTCCCACCACACCACTCATCAGAGTTTCCTGAGCCTCTGGCACCTACACTGCACCATTGCCCTGGTCTGGCGATGAACTCCCTGCAGGGCCCCAGCTCTTGCCACCCTGCCTGTCTATAATGCAGTGGGCAGAGACGGGGAAGAGGGCTGTGGTTTAGGCTGAAGCTCATACCAGTCTTTGGTCTCCATGACTCTTGATGTTAGGAATAGCAGTGCCCACAAATACCACCTGTCTATGAAAGGGCACCGACATCCTGTGGATAGGGGAAATGTCCGTGATGGGCGGAAGGCCAGAGACGAGACAGAGTTGTCTGGGGAACTGGAGATGGATAATCAGACCCGGCTAGTTAGAGATGTCAGGTTGCAACTTTCACCCTTAGTAATAGCAGTAACTGTTATGGTCACCTAGCCAGAACATTTTGAGTGGCAGCCATTTACAGCAAGATGGTCCCCCACAGAAAGATTGGTCAAAGCAGCGGCCAAAATAACTTTTATTCCAAGGATTTTTTTTTTAAATGTTTCTACTTCAGCCAGCATCCTCTGGTTTTTGCCTCTTTGGTGAAACAAAGGCAGTTGTAGAATGTGTTTGGAACCCTTTAGAAAGTTTGGCTGGGTCTCCCCATCAATGTGCCTCAGGCTTTTGTCTTTTCTTTTGTTTGGGGTTCCATTGGGCACTTTGGGTTCCTTTGGAACTATTTTTGGTGACTTCATTTGGTGATTGGCTTTGTCTTTCCCAGTTCTTCTGAGCTGTTTGTTTTATAGAATTTTTTTTTAACTTTTATGCCATTTGTATGGGTCTTAAACCATGCAAGTATCTGGCCTATGACCAGGAAGCTTCTTGAGTTGCGCTTCATAGAACCTTTTGAGTTAGGGAGGCAGGGGTATCAAGTAGGTCACTGTTGTAACATGACCATAAAATATATGACATCTTTCCTATGGTGGCTTTAATGGCGTCTAAAGAAGCCTGGAGCATATCCTTCTGCCGCAGCATTCCTGAAAACAACAAAGTCCAGCCACATCAGTTTGCCATTTTATTTTATTTTATTTTATTTTATTTACTTCTTGGCACGTCTTTACAAAAGGTTTTGAGCGAGAAGGGTAACAGTGCCCCCTGAGTGGATAGAATCTACATGTCTACCGCCCAGCCAGCACAGACTGACCAGAAAGGAGCAATGCTAAGTCTGTTGGGGAGCTTTGAATCTGTAGGGGCACATGGATGCATTAAAACTGTACGTGTCAGGACAACCAGACCCAAGAGCTTATTGGGTACATCAAATCAAGGAAAGGGTGCAATTCCTCCACCTGGACGCTCATAAACTGATGGCCTCCTAATACCAAGAAGATATGGTCCCACCTCAACCTGCCATCTGATACCTAGGATGTAAAGCAAGGATTCCCAAATATCCCTTGAGTTTCGGTTTGGCTCTGTCCCCTGCTGTGGACACAGCGGGCGAGCGTTCGTGCATCCAGTTGTTCCTGAGCCGCCATCTCTAGCTCCTAACCTGTTGCCTGCTTTCACCTCACAGCTAAACTCTTGCTGCTATGTGGCTCTCAAACCTGACTCAGCAGTTGCAGTAGCAGCCCCCTCCCAGTGCCGTCCTGGCTCACTAACCCATCAGTACAGACTCTTCCTCAGCCTACTTCTAAAACGTCTTGAACACTGCTCATGCTGTAACCCATGTAAGTGTATTTAGATATATTTGCTGTGTGGTATGAGAGTTAACGCTAGTAATTAAGGTTAGAATGAAAGAGCACGCATTCACCTCGGCAGGCTGCTGGACTAGAGATATGGTTAAGAGTCTGCTGGATGCAGTTCCCAGCACCCACATCAGGTGGCTTACAGCCACCCAGAACTCCATCTCCAGCAGACTTGACACCACTGGCCTCTGAGCACCTGCATGCACAGCTCACAGGCACCCCCGCCCCCAGAAACAATACACACATATCACATAATTTTAAATCTTTAAATGGAAAAGAAAATTTAAAGGAAACTGCTAAACCTTGAGGCTTTATTGCCATTCAGTAAATTCTATCCTTGGAGAAAGACAGAAATGTGGTCATCTGGGTTTCTGACATAGGGCATGACTTGTGCTGAGGCTGAGAAAAAAAATCTCATAGGATTTACAAGAGAGAAAACTTAGAGCCTAAAAGATGTTTAAACTGTTTAAAGAGTGCTTTTAAGAAGTACCCAAAAATCTCCACACTGCTTTTTGTTAGGCAAACTTTAAAATGTAAATTCCAAAGATTAATTTTAGGATTGTCCTATGGTAAAGATACTTTTGCATGAATTCTGGGTCTTTGTCTAAATGAAATGCAATATAGTTTGTCAATATTGAGACTAGATAAGTCTGCAGCTCATTTATAATTCATTTACTACTACTACTATTATTATTATCATTATTATTATTTTATTGATTTTCATATTGAGACAAGGCCTCACTATGTAGCCCTGACTAGCCTGGAAACCACTGTGTAGATCCGCTGACCTCAAACTCACAGAGATCTGCTTGTCTCTGTGTCTGTAGTGCTGGGATTAAAGGCATGTACCACCATGTCTGACCCTACATTTTGTTTAAAGCATATTTTAAAATTAGATATTTGGATATGTTAACAGAAAAGCAGCCTTATATGTTCTATTTGAATTTTTGTTCGTAAGAAAAAAAATTTCAAATGAATTCAGAAGGAAACTTGAGGACCATTTTATTGCAGTTTTGAAAGAAAAACAGGGCAAGCTTTCAGGAAGTCTTGCCGGCTGCCAGGAGGATGGAGATGCAGGAGAGGAAGAAGATACTCCTTATGGAATCAGGGTCCAAAGAGAGCAAGCAGGCTCAGAGGTGGAGGGCTGCACAAAGCTGCATGGGTGGTGGTCTCTGTCGAGCACAGACCACCCTGATGATCAGGGTGGACACATTTCCACTTCATTAAGTTTCTGATGAAAAGATATAAAGTCGAGAGCAGGGCACAGCACTGCTTTTCTGCTAGAAATCACAAAAGTGGGCAAACCACGGGGAGAGACCTGGAAGGAAGAAGGGGACAATAATATGAAATACTCTCACTTTCGGGACAGCTGTCATGCCACCACCCAGAGCCAAAGGGTGGAACTCTGTGTTCTTTTGACCAGTAGGAACTGACCCTGGTACCTCCACACACATACACACACATCCATTTCCTAGGGTATTTTGAATCTTAAGGAAGGACAATCATTACAATTCCCTTGCTTGTTACCAAGGAAATAGGAGATGCATCCAAAGATGATGCTGAGGGAGGGGTCCATCCTCAGTGGCCTCCATGCCTGCTAATGCCTGTCTTCTGTCTACCCAACAATTTCACATGTGCGTTCAGAGTATCAACTAGTCCATAGCTCAGACTAGGATTGTTTACCAAGACAGCTATGTTAGCTGTAAGGTCACTGATAATTCAGTATCTGTGCTTGTAAATAAACAGTATCATGTCTGTACTATGATGTTCTGACGATCCATGTAACTCAGTGAGAGTCTTATTAGCTGCTTTGTTTATTGATGGCTGCTTCTACTGACTCTTTTGTATGTTTGATATTCTTGCTGTGGCCTCTCCCTCCTATGTTCTTGCTACAATGTTTATTAGGTGAGGTGTACGGAAACTCTTACAGAGAACAACAGAGCAACCTGGAAGCAGCTGACTGTCTCCTCTATCTTTTCACCTCAGTGTGTTTTCAAGAAATGTTTTGGGGCTAGAGAGATGGCTCAGAGGTTAAGAGCACTGGCTGCTCTTCCAAAGGTCCTGAGTTCAATTCCCAGCAATCACATGGTAGCTCACAACCATCTGTAATGGGATCTGATGCCCTCTTCTGGGGTGCAGGTGTACATGCAGAGAGAGCACTCATACACATAAAATAAATTTAGGAAATTTCTGAGAATTGAGATTGCTGAGGCAAAACTTCAGGAATGCGACATCTTGGTATAAGAGAAGCAAAGGCTTTTTCAATAAGCCTGGTTTTGAGCTGCCCACTTTTATAGCATCTTTGGCACTTGGACTCGTTAGATGTCTTGAAAGAGGTCACTGTGTGTATCTTGTGTTTTCATCCTCATGTGATGATTTCAGATCTTGGTAGAGATTACATGTAAAGAGTGAAACCAAATACATAAAGACTTACTCAGCTAAGAACCTTCATCCAGTTATTGTTGTGAAATAAATCAATACATGTTTAAACCTATAGTCTTTGTAAAAGCCTTAAAATATGTATCAGTTAAAACTGAATATCCGGCTAGAGAGAGGGCTCAGAAGTTAAGAGTACTGGCTACACTTGCAGAGGACAATTCCCAGCATCCATATGGTGGTTCACAATCATCTATAACCCCAGCTCCAGGAGGGTCTAGGCATGTGCACAGTATATGTCCATAGCTGCATGCAAAACACTCATAAAATAAGTAAGTCTTATTTAAAGATTGGCCAGGTGGTGGTGACACATGCCTTTATTCTTAGCACTTGGGAGGCAGAGCCAGGCAGATCTTTATGACTTTGCGGCCAGCCTGGTCTCCAGAGTGAGATCCAGGATAGCCAGGGTTACACAAAACCAAAAGAAAAATAAAATTGGAGTAGGGGCTGGAGAGATGGCTCCATGATTAAAAGCACTTCTCTTCCAGAGGACCGAAGTTTGATTAGCAACTCCCATTGTCAGGTGGTCTGAAACTCTTAACTCCAGCCCCCAAAACTATGATGTCTCTGACCTGTGAGGGCACCTGCATTCAGGTCCACATTGGTACACGCAGCTCACATCTACAATCCCAGTGCTGGGGGAGGAGGGACAGACATCACAGAGGCTGGTTGGCCAGCTAATCTAGCTAAAAAGGTAAGTTCTGGAGTCAACAAAAAATGTCTCGGGGCTGGAGAGATGGCTCTACCCACCTCTGCAAGGGAAAGGGACCAAATATCTGCCAAGGAGCAGTGAGGAAGGCCCGGCAGAACAGCAGCTGGGGTGGACAGGAGACACAGCACCTGGGCAAGTTAAAGTCTGGGAGCCCGATGGCCTCCCCACTAACTCAAAGTGCGGCTGCAACTACTTTAGCACCACCGAAAGGAATTTAGTTTGCAAACTTATGTTTTTGCCAGCAGTTAGTACAAAGAAAACAGTGTGCCCCTGTGCTGACCTTTGGCGGGAAGTGCCAGGGCACAGCACATCCTGATGTCTCCATGACTCTCAGGCTTGTCTCATAAAAAAGACCTGCTGTAACGAAGACACTTTCACAGAGGCCAGCTGGAAAGGAGCCCTCAGAACCTTCTCTACCACTCTGAACTTCTGAATAGCTTTTTGTCTGGGAAAGCCAGGAATTATTCACAAACAAACCGATTCTCAAGGGGACTTGGTGAGGTATGTGAGGGCAGGTGCCATCACTACAGGGAGACAGGCGGAGAGAGGGAAGAAAACGCCAGAGGCCTCAGAATAGATGAATGGCAGAGCCAGTATGATCGACACCCAAGTCTCTGGCATATGCTCTACGGACTTTTCTACACTCAAAGCCTTAAATAATTTCTTTCTTTTCTTTTTTTCTTTTTTGGTTTTTCAAGACAGGGTTTCTCTGTGAAGTCCTGGCTGTCCTGGACCAGGCTGGCCTTGAACTTAGAAATCCTCCTGCCTCTGCCTCCCAAGTGCTGGGAGTGCGCCACCACTGCCTGGCAAATAATTTCTTAATAGTTCTCTTTTAGTTGAGACCTTTTAAAAGTCACATCGGTTACAGCTCACACCTGACTAGAGATAGGTTGAATTTTTTTCTTTTTCTAGATACAGGGTCTTATATTGCCCAGGCTGACCAGAAACTTATATGTATGATCCCATGCCTGGTGCATATAACTTTATGTTATTTCGCTTATATGCATATGTGCCCACTGTGGCCAGGAGGGGCCATCAGACCCCCCCTCCCCAACCTGGAGTCTGGAGTTCCAGGCATTTGTGAGCTGTCAATGTGGGTGCTGGGAACCGAATTCTGGTTCTGACAGAACAGTAAGTGCTCTTAACAGTTGACCATCTCTCTCTAGGCCCTAAAAAAGTACCTTTTTTATCATATATTTTACACACCAATAAATCAAATGTGATAAATATATCTATATAACAACTTTAGTTAAATAAATAACTATGTAAGAGGAATGGATAGTTTAAGAAAGCAAGAATTATGTAAATTAGAAGGAGTTGTCTAAGTATTAATCCATTCAACCTATTTAAGAAGCCATGTACAATACGTCAAAAACTTTTTTTTTCTTGGTCTGGAGCTTGTGATGTAGACTAGGCTGGTCTCGAAATCAGAGACTGCCCTGTCTCCTGGTGTGTTCTGATTAAGGGTATGAGTGACCATGCCTGGCTGAAAGAGTTTCCTCATTAAGCAGGGACTTCTGGCAAATGGCTCTTCCCCAACTATTCTAAAGACTTATTCACCCATAGTAGAGGTCTGTATAAACTGCTTGTAAACCTTTTTGTTTAAAGAAAAGAAAAAATTGTACCCTGGGCTAAGAAGGCACCTGGAAAACTTTCAGACAAAAGAGTCCACCAGTTCATGCTTACTGTTCTTGGTGATTGTTTCTTGGAAAGGGCAAGGGCAGGGGCAGGGGCAGGGGCGGGGCCTCTTCCAGAGGTCCTGTAGTTGAATTCCCAGCAACCACATGGTGGCTCACAACCATCTGTAATGGGATCTGATGTCCTCTTCTGGTGTGTCTGAAGAGAGAGGATGGGGGAGATACAATGTTTAAAAAAAATAAAGGTAATGGACAGAAGCTGGGGACCCCTGTGGTTGAATTAGGGAAATGCTGGAAGAAGCAGAGGAGGAGGGTGACCCCATAGGAAGACCAGCAGTCTCAACTAACCTGAACCCCCGAGATCACTGACACTGTGCCACGAACCAGGCAGCATACACCAGTTAATATGAGACCCTCCCGACACTTGTACAGCAGAGGACTGCCTGGTCTGGCCTCAGTGAGAGAAGATGCACCTAACCCCCAGGGAATGGGGAGGCCTCGCAGGTGGTGATGGGGGTGGGGACATCCTCTTTGAGACGGGTGGGAGGTAGGGGGGAGTGGAAGAGGAGGAATGGGGAACAATGACTAGACTGTAAAAGATTAAAGATAAAAGAATAATATATTCAATAAACTAAAGAAAATACAGGAAGCAATTTGTGACTGAAAAGGATAAGCATAACCAAGAGACTTTGGAAAGTAAAACGAAACCATACTTTTTAAAACACAAAGCACCACTGAGAACCCACCACAATGGACCTTTACCCCTGTGCAACTGTAAGCAAAAATAAATTATATCCTCTGTAAAAATATAGATGAGCTGGCAAAGTGGCCCAGTGGGTAATGATGCTTCCTGCTAAGCCCAATAATCTAAGTTTGGTCCCTGGGGCCCACATGGTGGAAGCGTTGTGCCAGGAAGCATTTGTGAACCCAAACACCACCAAGGAGCTGTTTCCGATCTAATAGCATTAGGGCCTCTTTATTACAAGCTCAGACTTGTGCTCTCCTCCAACCCGACCCTGACACAGCAGGACAGGAAGGGAAGGCGGAGTAGTCCCCAACCTTCAGCAGGACAAGGTTTTATAGGAAAATGGGAGCAAGAGATAGGGTGAGGAAGGTGTCCAGTCGGGCAAACATCTAATAGAATGACTATAAGCGGACAGGTGCTCTGAAGCAAGGCTGTATCCAATCACAAACGGTCTGAAAGTATGTCTGAAACTATCGGACTAATATTTGATTAACTGTTTCTAGAAAGTAGCTAAGGAGTAACTCTTGGTGAGACAAGCTATGGAGGTCCTTCCTGGTAACTGGGTGCAGCCTGAGTTCTGCTGCAAGTCAAGTTCTCAGGCTTTTTTTTTTTTTAAAGATCAAGGCTGGTTCCAAGATGGAATAGGTTTGGCCTCTCAGAAGCAGAGAACTGACTCGCTTCTGAAGGTTGCCCTCTGACCTCCACTTTACTTGTGTGCTATGGTGCACATGCCTACAAATACACACACACACACACACACACACACACACACACACACACACACACGCACACACCCCTCTGTGATGTCAGGGCCAGCCTGGTCTACAAAGCAAGTTCCAGGACAGCCAGGGCTGTTACACAGAGAATCCCTGTCTCAAAAACCAAACAAATAGTAAATCTTTAAACGACAATAACAAACAGTTGTGCTCTGTCTACTGAAAAGTGATTGTGAGTTTTACACAGGGAGTGTAGCTCAGTGGAGCCGGCCTTAAAAGCTGGAGACCCCAGGTTGGGATCACACAAGCCTGTGATTCCAGCTGCAGAGATCAAAGGACTCCCTTGGGTTCAGCCAAGTTCTTAGCCATCCTATGATTCACAAGGCTCTGCCTCAAAACAACAGGAAGCAAGAGTCCAGCACAGATATGAAAAAAAAATGTTTATTATCAGGATAGTAGAATAATCATGGAACCCATAAACAAGCTCCAAATTACATCCCCCGAGGATATCAAGTCTCCTTCACAGGATAATACACACATGCTCTGTGCATGAAAGACCCAGTCTTTGCTTCTTATCTTCTTGCTTCCCATTGGAAGCTCAGTTGCTGTCCTGTCTTCTTTATAATGTTCTTAGCATACACTGAGATATCTGTGTTTCTTTACAAAGTTTACCACTTCCCCCCATATGACACTTTTATTAACTGGCTTATAATAGAGGCAAGTCAGTTTGCTGGGGACAGAAAGATGTTAAAAAACACAGCAAATAAGAGACAAGCTACATATGCAGCAATTGCAATCCAGAACCTGGGATCTTTGAGCAGGGTCTTGTCAAAGCAGCTGAATACTGTGTAACCTATGGACATCCCAGCAAATCCGCCCGCAATGTGAGCCGCGAAGGACACCTAGGAGAAAAGGGGGGGGGGAATGGATGGAGAAAATGCTGATTGTGTATTCAGTTGCAGATCTTCTACTCCAGTGCAAATATCATCGTAGTCTTAATGTCTGGGTCTCGAGGTTAAGATGGAGAAGACACAAACTCCTTCATCCCCTGAGACAAGGTAATGTTGTAAAGCACTTAAAACTTAAAAATGTGACCAGGCGTGATGGCTCATGCCTTTATCCCAGCACTCAGAGGCAGGCAGATCTCTGTGAGTCCAAGGCCAGCCTGGACTACAGAGTAAGTTCCATGACAGCCAGGGCTACACAGAGAAACCTTGTCTCAAAAAACAAACAAACAACAAACAAACACAAAACCTAAATCTTTTTCTTTTTTGTTTATGTAACTTGTTATTATTGTGTATGCATGTTATGATGGGGTATGAATGTCACAAAGCATATGTGTAAGGCAGAGGATAAATGTGATGTCAAGCCTCTCCTTTCACCCACACATGGCTTTCAGTCTGAACACAGGCTTCCAGGCTTGCAAGGGCAGTGTCCAGCACCTGAGCCATCTCACCAACCCAAGTCTTTCTCTCTTTTCTTCCCCTCTCCCTTCCTTCCTTTTCTTCTCTTCTCTTCCCTTTTCTTTCCTTCCTTTCCTTCCCTTCCTTCCTTCTTCCCTTGAGACAAGGTCTTGCTATATAACCCTAACTGGACTGGAGCTCACAGAAAGTCTCCTGCCTCAGTCTCCTCAGTGTTAGGATTCTAGGTGTGTACAAGCAACTCTATAAAACATGTCTTCCACCCACTCTAAGCACACAAGACAGAACCACTGCCACTCTTATCCTCTTGATCAGCTTTGCATTTCTGATGTCTTTCTCTCTGCAGTCAGCCAAGAGACCACTGTGACACTGGCCATGAGGTATCTCTGTTGTCAAAAGCCATTGACGTGAGATGCAGAATTAAATTACATTAAACAATAACAAACTATCACAATCAAAAACCAACCCAAGAAAAACCTGAAAATCACTTTTGTCAGTTTATTTTATAGTATACTTGGACACAAAATTGTATTGCTCTATCCTCCCTCCTACCCACAGACAGTTTCTTTGTGTAGCCCTGGTTGTCCTGGAACTTGCTCTGTAGACCAGGCTGCCCTCAAAGTCACAAGTGCCTGTCCAGCTTTATTCTGATCCACTTTTTTTTGTTTTGTTTTTTTTTTTTTTTGGTTTTTCGAGACAGGGTTTCTCTGTGTAGCCTTGGCTGTCCTGGAACTCACTCTGTAGACCAGACTGGCCTCGAACTCAGAAATCCTCCTGCCTCTGCCTCCCAAGTGCTGGGATTAAAGGCGTGCGCCACCACCGCCCGGCTGTTTTGGTTTTAAAGACAGAGCCTCATATGTCTCATTCTGGCCTTGAACTAATGGTGGATGCGGTTGAGGATGATCTTCATTCCTCACAAGTGCTGAGATTAGAGGCATGCACCACTACATCCAGTTTTCCACTATACTTTACATTCTCTGTGGGCGGGGGAAGCCCTTGTCGCCTACTTTTGATTAGCTGCCAGCATGGCAGACAACAATGAGAGCCAAATGACAATCTGAACTCTGATTTCCTGATAATTTTAAAATGTTTTTATTGTTTGTTTTAGTTTAGGTTGTGCATATGTATGTGCATGTGCATATGTGTGTTTGACTGTCTATGGGTACACATGAATATGCAAGTGCATGTGCATGTATGTATGTAGAAGCCAGAGGCTAACTGTTCTCAAACAGCTCTCCATCCATCCACTTTATTATATATTGAGGTAGGTCTCTCTCTATATATGTGTATATATATGTATATACATAAATACATATATATAGAGAGAGAGATGTATAGATATATAGATATAAAGATGTATAGGCATATAGATATTTAGATGTATTGATATATAGATATATAGATGTATAGGTAATAATTAGATATGTAGTTAGATAGATAGATTGATTGATTGATTAGATAGATAGAGACAGTCTTAGTTCTAAAACTCACTATGTAGATCAAGCCTCAGACTCACAAAGATCTTCCTGCCTCTGCTTCCCAGTGCTGGAATAAAAGCTCAGTGATTCTGACTGACTGGTTGGCCAACTTGTCCTGGGGAATGCAGTCTCTACTTATCAAGGGCTGGAACTACAGGCTGGCTATCATGGACTGAGTGCTGGGAATTTGTATCTACAGCGGCATCTCCCCAGATCTATCTTAGGAACATTTTTTTAAACTTCCAAATGGAAATCTGAGCACTTTAATTAGACTGGGGAGTTGAAATCTCTATCTGATACCCCCTTTTTTTCTTGTTTGCTTTATTTTGTTATTATTGTTGCTGTTTTGAAACAGTCTCATATAGTCCAGGCTACCCCTGAACTTGCTATGTAGCTGAGGATGGCCCTGAGCACCATATCCTCCTACCTCAGCCTCCTGAATGCTGAGATTACATGATGACTCTTTTTGACAGAAAAATAAGTTTTTCTTTTTTTTTTTTTTTTTTTTTTGGTTTTTCGAGACAGGGTTTCTCTGTGTAGCCCTGGCTGTCCTGGAACTCGCTCTATAGACCAGGCTGGCCTCGAACTCAGAAATCCGCCTGCCTCTGCCTCCCAAGTGCTAGGATTAAAGGCGTGCGCCACCACCGCTCAGCTCTTTTCTTTTTTTAAAAAAAAAAACAAAACAGGGTAGGGTGAGGAAATTGAGGCTAGAGAGATGTCTCAGCGGGTAAAAGTTCTTGCCTCAAAAGCCTGATAACCTAAGATTGAGCTCTGGTATCCATGTAAGAAAGCTGGATAGAGCAGCGGATATTGTAAGAAAGCTGGATATAGGAGTGGGTATCTGCAATCCCAGAATTCCTATGGTGAGACTGGAGGCAGAGACAGGATGAAAGTCAGAAACCTCTTCTGCAAGTTGTCTTCTGCCTTCCACACACACAGCATGAACTTATGTGTGCATGCACATGTGAGAGTACACAAATACACACAAACACACAGAGACAAATACAGAAAGGAAGGGAGGGAAGAAAGAAACTCACCGGAGACCCATTTGCAGGGACAAAGAATCTTCTGTAGAGAGCAAATCCCATGTCTGATGCAACTAGAAGAGAAGACACCCAGTGAAGCCCAGGATCTCCACAGTGGGCAGAGCTTTGTTCCCCTTGACAATGTCTTTCTTTACTCTGCTGCTGTGCCAGCTGCTGGTCTCTAATTCATTAGTTCTCATAAGAGCTTAATGAGGTGGGCATTATCAGTAACCCATTTATGGGCGTATCAATCACACAAGCGACAGCACTAATCTTGGTAGACATAAAGCAAAGAGCAGGCCAGATGGCCCTGACTTATGGAGGTGACTGTCCTGGTGGAAGAGGGAGTGTGTGCATTGCTAGGTATGTTGGCTGATTCCTATAATCCCAGCACTCAAAAGGCAGAGGCAGGCAGATCTCTGTTAGTTCGAGGCCAACCTCATCCACTACCAAGTTCCAGGCCAGTCAGGGCTACGTAGTGATCCCCCCTAATTGGTTAATCAAGCAAACAAACAACAGACAACAGTGTTCATGTTGTGCTGAGTACCACAGTGGAAATACAAGAATTGGGGGTGTTAAGAATAGACAGACTATCCTTTAAAATACTATTTTTTTGGTTTTGGTGTTGTTTTTTTTTTTTTTGAGACAGGGTTTCTCTGAGTAGCTCTGGCTGTCCTGGAACTCACTCTGTAGACCAGGCTGGCCTCGAACTCAGAAATCCACCTGCCTCTGCCTCCCAAGTGCTGGGATTAAAGGCGTGCGCCACCACTGCCCGGCTAAAATACTATTTTTAATTAGTTCTCTCTGTCTCTCTGTCTCTGTCTCTGTCTCTCTCTCTCTCTGTCTCTCTCTCTCTCTTTCTCTCTCTCTCTGATGTGTGTGTGTGTTTATGTGTTTATGTGTCACAGTGCCTATATGGAAAAGATAGGAAGACATCTTGCAGAAGCGAATCCTCTGCTTCCACCATTTCAGACCTAGTAGTTGAACTCAGTATGTCAGGCTTGGCGTCAGGCACTTTTACCTACTGAGATGTTTTATCAGCCAAGCTACTGTTTTTGATAGGAGGATCAGGAAGCTCTCTAAGACTCCTTCACTAGATGGAGCAAGTCATGCTGACATGTAAAGGGAGACTCTCACAGAGTGAGAAACAAGCACGAAGCCCCTGAGGCAAAAATGTCCCCTCAAACCAACAGTATCAAAAGCACATATGAACGTCTGCTTTATTTTGCTTGATATGGGGTTTCACTATATATCCCAGGCTAGTCTTAAACAAAACCCAAACAAAAACCCCAAAACAAACAAACAAACAAAAGCAAAAAAGAAAAAAAAACAATGAAAAGCAAATGAAGAAGAAATAGTGTTAGCTAGCCCAAGTGGGCCAAACTTGAGGGCATCTTCCTGCCCTGGTCTCTGAAGTGCTGGGATTATAGGCAGGAACCATGATACTTGGCACCAGGAACTTAGTAAAAATGAATTATCTGGATTGCCCTACACAGGTGAATGAGAAACTGAGGCCAAGGGTGAGCCTTCTATTTTAAAGAGACTTCTAGCAATTTTGGTGGGACCAGGCAAGGAGCTAGGGAGTGATCGATACTCAGAGGCCTTATGAACTAGGGACTTTGACATATGACTTTGACATCTGGGTGACAGGAAGGCGCTGAAGGTTTGGAGCCTGGATAGCGTGAATCTGATGAGATTTGGGGGTTGCTTTACTTTTATGGTGCTGGGGAAGGATCCTTCTGGTTGGGGGAAAAGAGGAAGTAAGAACAGGAACAGAGAGACCAGATAGAGGCCTGCCTTGGCAATCCAAGTGAGGGTAATGGTACCTCCTAATGCACAAGGAACCAGGACAGAGACTGTGGCTGTAACTCACTCCGTAGGGCGCTGGCCTGGAGAGTGGGGAACCCTGGGTTGGATCCCTGGCACTGCATGAAACCAGGCATAGGTATAAGAGCACAGGTCTGTTATCTTAGTGCTCAGGAGGTGGGGCAGGAGAATAAGGAGTTCAAGTACAGCCTGGTTTACGAGAACTTATCTCAAACCTCCCACTGCCCCAAGAGTTGAAAATTGAGAACTTTAAGAAGAAGACAGATTATCTTAGCAGTTTTAAAGTTATTCCTTTGCAGACAGAAGTCGTACATGTCCCGACATGTGACACAAGAGACTGGCACAGAAAATGTAAGTGAAGCTATTGAGAGTCGAGATGCACAGGGCACGTCCAGAGCTTGTCCTGGCACGTCACCTCTACCAGTGAACAGTTCTTCCCAAGTAGACTATCCACCATCCCTTCCGATGAAGGCTGAAGATAAGACTGGGGGTGTAAAGTGTTTGCAAATTTCACTTACCTATCAGAACGATAACAAGTAGTCTGACGATTCCAAAGGCAGGAATCATTTCTCGAAAATTCTGGGAAAGAGATAAGAAGAATGCAAGCTGTAGGCCATGGGGTCCCAACACTATTTCTTCTTCATTTGCTTTTCTTTTCTTTCTTTTTTTCTTTCTTTTCTTTCTTTTCTTTCTTTTTTTTCTTTTTTTTTTTTTTTTTGCTTTTTGTTTTTTTGTTTGTTTGTTTTATTTTTCAAGACTAGGGTTCTCTGTAGCCTTGGCTGTCCTGGAACTCACTCTGTAGACCAGGATGGCTTCGAACTCACAGAGCCCTGCCTGCCTCAGCCTCCCGAGTGCTGGGACTAAAGACGATATCACACCCAGTTTAATGCAATGTTTATGTATCAAATATTTGCCAAGCGAACCAGAGACGCAACAGCCAGCCTTTAAAATGGATCAGGGAAGGCCGATGCTGCTATACTTTGGACCAAAAACCAAAACTGTTTAATTTTATAATGCAAATGACACAATTTCATTTGCCAGTAATTAAATACAAGTAATATAAAAATCAACATTTAACATGTCAATAAATGAGGAGATAAGTCTGGAAAATACGTCTAAGCCTTTCTGGTTAATATTCTTCTACTATTTCATCCTCTTTCCCAGTAGTAGTTAAGAAAGATTTAACTAATGCCTGGGCATTTCTTTCATTTTTTACAGTAACTGGAAATGCCAGGAATAGACTATTATTTTTAAATTATATTTTCATAATTGTAGTGTGTCTGTATGTATGCACATGTGTGCATGTGTGTGTGTGCCTCTGTGTGTGTGTGTGTACATGCCTTGTATGTGGAAATCATAGGAAAGTTTTTCTCCTTCCACCATGTGGGTCCAGGAGATTGAACTCGTGTTCGGGGTTAGTGGCAAGAGCCTTTACCTGTTGAGTCATCTCACTGGCTTTAGGATGCTAATATTATATATATATATTATATATATACATATTATATATGTATACACACACACACTGTATGCTGTCTTCAGATACACACCAGAACAATACATCAGATCCCATTACAGATGGTTGTGAGCCACCATGAGGTTGCTGGGAATTGAACTCAGATCCTCCAGAAGAGCAGCCAGTGCTCTTAACCGCTGAGCCATCTCTCGAGCCCTAGGATGTTATTTTTAACCGGACTTTAGTTCCCTGGGAAGAAAGTTTATTGCTTGAAAGGGGAGGGAGAAGCAACTCAATAAACTGAAATGCAGACTGACTATGCAGTATCCTGGTCACATCGTGGCACAAAGATGCTGCGACAGCTGGATGCACGGTTTTCTTTTTCTAGTGGCCAAAAAATTCTTAAGTCATAAGAACTCAGTAAATGCTGATAAATCAGAAAACAAGAACAAAAAAAGTTTAGAAGCTGGAGAGATGACTCCAGAGGCTCTGGGGTTGAGTCTAACACCCACACAATGGCTCACAACTATCTGTATCTCCAGTTCCAGGGGATTCGATCCTCCCCCCCCCCTTTTTTTTTTGCCTGCCACAGACTCCAGGCATGCACGTGATGTACTTATGCACATGCAGGGAACGCTCACATAACATAAAATAAACAAATCTTGTTTTGAAGTCCAGAAATGGGGTAAGGCAGTGCGTGCTTGTAATTTTGGCAGGTACAAGGGGGAAGATCCGAATCTAGGTGAGGATAATGTCAAGTCCATCCTCTGCTATTTATCAGGTCCCAGGCTAGCCAGGGCTACACAAGAGACCCTGTCTTTAAAACTTTCATTCCCAAAATTCTTACCACAATAACATTCATAAAATAGCCTCCCATCAATGCATAGACTCCTCCTGAAGCTCCCACAAGAGACTTAAGGGGGTCAAAAATGGAGCTGGCCAGGGAACCTGGAAACATAAAATACAAACAATCAGTTGGAACTGTAAGAATTATGAAGTAGGATTTAAAAAAAAACACACAGCTAAAGTAAACATATGGGAAGTTTTGACCATTTTCACATCAGCAAGCAACAACTCTGCCCTGCTCTTGTGTGCTGTGGCGATTCAGGCGTGTAGGTTAACTGCACCAATGTCTCTGAAACATTAAACATTTGTTAGAAACACAGTAAAAACCGGACACTGGTGGTGCATGCCTTTAATCCCAGCACTCAGGAGGCAGAAGCAAGTGGATCTCGGTGAGTTCAAGGGCAGCCTGGTCTACAGAGCTAGTTAGTTCTAAGACAACCAAGGCTAGACAAAGAAAGCCTGTCTCAAAAAAAAAATGAAAAGAAGAAGAGGAGGAAGAGGAAGGAGAGGAAGGAGGAAGAACGCAGTAAAACAGAGACAGAAGCTCAGACCCTGGAGCCAGAATCACTGAGTGACTTTTGGACATTATTTAGCCTCCCTGGTCTGGAAATATTAACTAAGCAGTTCCCAATAGACTAAGAGGGGAAGTGAAAGAATTGATACACATATCATACAAAAGCACTGTGTGTGAGAGAGGGTTTTGTAGCCTGCTAGCTATTACCTCACCTTCCAGTGAGGTGGTTCAGCTGCCTAGCCCCACAACCTGAGTTTGATCCCTGGGACTCACATAGTGGAAAGACAGAGCCAAGTTGCCCTCTGACCTGCACAAGGGTCTACACCCAAACATACCCACATATACAAAAATAAGTAAGGGTCATGCTCTGTGTACATCAATCATTTTCTGTGTACAACAGATATTCTTATCTCTCATAATTCTAGAAAAGAGCTATACCTACTGAGCTATCTCATGGTCTGGAGGTAGCCTCAGAATCCTACTTAGCACAAAGTTCATTCACATTCTGGAAGCAAGATGAAACTCATTTCTTAACCCAGTGATAGACACCTGAGCCAAAGAACACACCATAAGCATTTTAAGAGGTCTTCTCAAAACTTCCTACTATTTATTACTACTTGGTATCTCCCTCTCATGACCTTTCATTCCTTAGGATGTGATATGGTCATTATTATATGTCTTGGGTCTGGAGAGACGGCTCAGCTATTACAAACATGGGCTACTCTTCCAGAGGACCAAAGTTTGGCTCCTAGCGTGGACATCGTGGCTCACAACCACCCATAGATCTGCCTGCCTCTGGCTCCTGAGTTGTTGGGATTAAAGTTGTGTTCTACCACACCTGGCCTGATAACTATTTTTAAAATTGAATTAAAGTTTAAAATCTTTCCACAAAGCAAATTACAGGCTGTGATGGCTTTATTGCTGGGATGTTTGTTTGTTTCAGTTTGGGTTTTTGACTCTATATCTCACATAGGACAAGCTATTTACAAACTTGCTGTGGAGTAGAGGATGATCTTGAACTCCTGATCCTCTTGCCCCATCTTGTGAGTGTTAAGATTATAAGCATACACCTGCTTTACTGCTGAAGCCTAACAATCATCTAAATAAGAAGTAATAGCCAGGGCTGAGCATGTGGCTCAGTGGTAGAGTGCCTACCTACTGTGTGCAAGGCTGTGGTAGAGTGCCTGCCTACTGTGTGCAAGGCTGTTTGATTCCCAGTACCACTGCTTCCTTCCAAGTGATAACAATTCTGCCCAACCTTCTTCATAAACCTGACAGGGCTAAGACCATTTTCTACTTGCTGTATGAGGGGAGTGCTACCTTAGTGCTAAATGAGCAAAGACCTTAGAGTCATAGAGAACTACCCTATATGACTATGTGACTCAGTGGGAGAGAGCAGACTGATGAATGCCCTGGGTTCAATCTCCAGCAAAGGAAAGAAGGAAGGATGGGTAGGAGGGAGGGAGAGAAAGAGAAGGAGGGAGGAAGAGAGAGAGAGAAGGAGGGAGGGAGGAAGGGAGCAAGGGACTGAGAGACAGAAGTGGGGAGGAAGGAAGAGGAAGGGAAGGAGGAGAGAGAATGATGTTTCTGACCACTGTGGCTGGTACTGCACTCATGCACGCACCCGCACACATATGAATAATTAAAAACAAATCTTTTAAATTTTTAACAAATTGGGTTGGAGAGATGACTCAGTGGCTAAGAGCACTGACTGCTCTTCCAAAGGTCCTAAGTTCAATTTCCAGCAACCACATGGTGGCTCACAACCATCTGTAATGGGATCTGATGCCCTCTTCTGGTATGTCTGAAGACAACTACAGTGTGCTCATATAATTAAAATAAATAAGTCTTTTTTAAAAAATTAACAAATTGAATATAATTGTCTTATTAAAAATCATAATATACCATGACCAAGTGTCCTCCCTAAAGCAAGCTTGGTTTAACCCTAGAATGTCATTCTCTATATCATAAATCAAAATAGAGAAAGTATACAGAGAGACGAAATAAGCTAATAGGGAGAGAGGGGTGGGGGAAAGAAAGGGAGCTGCAGGCATAGCTCAGTTGGACAGTCTTGCCCAGAATGCAAGTAAGTAGTGGTTCAGTCCCCACTAAACCAAAAACCAAGAAGGGGATGAAAGGCCAGATACACACAAGGAAGAAATACCCGTGTGCCTTATATAGTTACATTCAATAAAGAATATGAACCAAAAATGTAAGCGAGCAGATGATTTAAACAAACCTTTAGTAGAGACGATACAGTGGCAGGAGAGAGGAATGCACATTTAACCCACTAAGTCATCACTAGGCATGTAACAGATACGGTACTAAAAGGAAGACCAGCCATTCTAAACTATGAATCTATGAAAGAGCAGAGGTCATAAAATGCTCTGCTTCACTGTCATATGTCCTACAAAATGTAGGTTCCAGGGCCATGTCCCCAGAGAGTCTGGGTCAGTAGGTCTAGTGGGATCTGAGAGACTCTAGGTCAATGGAGCTCTCTGGGTGATTCTGAGCACCGGTCAGCTTTGGCATGCTGATCGGGAGGCAGACATCTTGGTCTTTAATGTGGTCTTGTGAATTTATGAAGAAAAATCTAATGGTCAGATCTGGTCTGGCTCCAACACCGTAACTGAGCAGTTTCTTCTGATGCTAATGCTGTGGGTCGGTGGGTACACGTCACAGGTAGCCAGAGTAAAGACAGTAGGGCGACATTGCCTATGGAAAAGTAGAGAGAAAAGGCAAACCAGGGAAGGCAACGCTGCCTGCCAGGTAGGCAAGGGTTACAGCCTTCTTGGGGTCTTGGCTTTCTTTTGACCACTGAGAATTGCTAGGAATTAGTTTGTTTGCCAAAGATGATCCCAACAGCAGTGGGAAGCATCGACCTGAAAGTAAGAGAAAGCTGCCAAAAAGCACTGGCCAAAATCACCAGAGGATGTGAACCAGTTGTTGGCATTCTCCTGCAGGACTTCTGTTCTGGTGCTGGGCAGAGCTGAGGCCACACACTGACATCAAGCCATGAGCAGAGGAGGAATGTGTAATAGATGCAAGAGGCACGCAAGTCCAACCTCTGCATTCATGAACAGGACAAAAAGATGCATGAAGAAACAGAGAGGATGGAGCAAGGGGATCCCAGACAGTAGGTGAGTGTCTGACAAGGAACTAAGCCTTGTCACTAAGCCCTTTCAAAGCCCTCTGTTTGCTGTAGCTCAAGACTGCTTCCTGCTGTCCACACTGCTGCCACTGCACCCTACAAACCAGGCCCTCCAGGAATTCTCTCAGACAGCAGCTGACAAATACCTCCCATCAGCAGAAAGGAAGGAAGGAAGGAAGGAAGGAAGGAAGGAAGGAGGGAAAGAAGGAAGGAAGGACAAGAAGAACAAAAACAAGAAGAAAAGAAGAGGAGGAGAGGGGAGGAGTGGGAGGAGGAGGAAGAAGAATGAGCATAATTGTAATCCCTAAGCCACAGACATGTTAACATCTGATTCCCAGGAATGATATTTGAAATCAGGAGATCTTATTTGAAAATAAGGCTACACGGGAAAGGAAAAAGTCAACATCAGATGTGGTACCTTGTGCTGGATAATTTTATATCAACTTGACACAAGTTAAAAATCATCTAAGAGGGAGCCTCAAGAAAAAGGCTTCCATAAGATTGGGCTGTAGGTAAGCATGTAGGGCATTTCCTTAGTGATTGATGTAGGAAGTGGTGCCATCCCTGGGCTGGTGGTTTTGGATTCTAAAAGAAAACAGGCAGAGAAAGCCATGATGAGCAAGTCAGTAAGCAGCACCCCTCCTTGACCTCTGCATCAGCTCTGCCTCTGGGTTCGTTGAGTTCCTGTCTACTTCCTTCAATGATGAACAGTGATATGGAAGTATAAGATGAACGAACCCTTTCCTCCCCAACTTGCTTTTTGTTCAGGATGTCTCATCAAAGCATGCCTGTAATCCCAGCACTTGAGAGGCTGAGACAGGAGGATCTCATATTAGAGAGTTCCTGGGAAGTTTGAATGATGGGACCAGTCTCAAAAAAAAAAAAAGAAAAGAAAAAAAAGATGGGAAATGTAGCTCAACAGAGTGTATGCATAGCACTCAGGAAGCTGCTGACTCCCCAACACCACATAAACCTATAATCCCCTCACTTGGGAAGTAGAGGGAAGAAGATCAGGAATTCACGAGCATCCTTGCCTACTAAAGGCCAACCTGGGCTACAAGAGACCCTCTCTCAAAAAGGAATAGGGAAAAGAGTAAAACAATGCAGATATCCTTCAAGGAGTGAACAGCTAGACATGACCATGACACAGAACTCTGCTCAGCAGGGGAAAAATAACTGTGTGCATTCCAGAAATGACACAAACAAAAGACCTGCAAGCAGGTTAACGCTTGTCAGTGGAAAGGGAGGGAGAGAGGTGGGAGACTATCATGACTGCATGACCATGAACATCTTGACTGTGTTGCTGTGTTACAATGTACAGGATGGCAACATTGGTGACAAATGTCCAAAGGTACTTGGGATCTTGAGATATTTCCTATAACTCATGTAAACCAATAGCTTTCTTAAAATTAAGGTGCTTGTTTATTTGTTTGTTGAGACATCTATGTAGCTCTGGCTGTCCCAGAACTTGATATGTAGAACAGACTAGCTTTGAACTCAGAGAGTCACCTTTCTCTCTCTCTCCCAAGTGCACCACACCCAGTAAAATGTCTTTCTTAAATGCAAATCTGGCCATGTTCCTTCCCAGAATCATTAGTGTAGCATATCAGAAACTTCAAGATCCAAACACGAAGCCACTTGTAGTTTCCAGCTGGGCAACTTCTCCTAGAATGCAAGATATTTGAGGACAGCCACTGTGACTTACCCTCATGTGCTTGTGTTATTTCTAATATCTAATCTCTAGTTACATTATCTCTAACACTAACCATATTCCCTAGCATATTATATGGCATGTATATAATATGCTATGGTGCAATAAATATTGATTTCAGTTAAAAAAAAAAATCCAGGGGCTGGAGAGATGACTCAGCAGTTAAGACACTGACTGCTCTTCCAGAGGTCCTGAGTTCAATTCCCAGCAACCACATGGTGGCTCATGACCATTTGTAATGGAACCTAATGCCATCTTCTGGCATGTCTGAAGACAGCTACAGTGTACTCATATAAATAAAATAAATAAATCTTTTTTTTAAAGTCCATTGTAAACATCTATTACCTTTGGTTTCCATCTTAAGAACCCAGAAGTGTTTGCTCCGTGTCACCCTCAGAACACTGACCTGCAAGCACTCCTGCCAGGTACACCAGCCCCACTCGGAGGCCCTTGTGGACCATCTCCAAGGGAATACCCAGGACGAGCTGCATAAAAAGATTCCCCACGATGTGCTGCACTCTGCAGAGACAAACACGGGTCAAATAGCCAGGCAGCAAGCAGTTGTCGTGGGAGACTCGCATATGACAGTTCTAGTTAGGAACGTGCTAGAATTTTATGAAAGAGAAGGGGGGAGAGAGGGAAAGGGATGAGAGGGAAAGGGAGAGGGAGAGGAAGAAAGAGAGAGAGAGAGAGGAGAGAAGAAGGAAGAGAAAGGGGGAGGAGGGGAAAGGGGAGAAGGGAAGAAGGAGGAGGAGGGGGAGGAGGAGGAGGGGGAGGAGGAGGAGGGGGAGGAGGAGGAGGGGGAGGAGGAGAGGGAGGAGGGGAAGGGGGAGGAGGAGGAAGAGGGGAGGAGGAGGAGGGGGAGGAGGGGAGGGAGGAGGAGGGGGAGGAGGGGGAGGAGGGGAGGAGGAGGAGGAGGGGAGGGAGGAAGAAGAAGAAGAAGAAGAAGAAGAAGAAGAAGAAGAAGAAGAAGAAGAAGAAGAAGAAGAAGAAGAAGAAGGAGAAGAAGAAGAAGAAATAAGAGAAGAGAATATACCTATGGTGGTCAGAAGAGGGCTCCAGGTCCTTTAGCACTGGAGTCAGACGCTGCGAGTCTTAGGATCAAAGCTGTGGTCCTCAAGACTGAGCAGCGAGTGCTCTAACCCATGGAGCATCTCTCCAGCTCCCATATTCTAGTTTTTCAAAGGAGGAGACCCTTTTATCTATTTTGCTGTTGTTATGTTATTTTGTTTTTTTTCTCTTATCTGTTTTTATCATTGTTGTTTTGGGGGTTTTGTTCTAGGTTTTTTTGTTGTTGTTGGTTTTTGTTTTGTTTTGTTTTGTTTTGTTTTTGGAGGGGGTTTTTTGAGACAGGGTTTCTCTCTGTAATAGCCCTGGCTGTCCTGGACTTGATTTGTAGATCAGGCTGGCCTTGAACTCACAGAGATCCACCTGCCTCTGCCTCCCGAGTGTTGGGATTAAAGGCGTGTCCCACCATTCCTGACCCTCTTATCTGGTTTTTAAACAAAATCTTACACAAAGCTTCAATATATAAAGCAAATAAAAGTCTTTTAGAAATGTAAATGTGGGTCTGGAGAGATGGCTCAGCAGCTAAGAGCACTGACTGCTCTTCCAGAGGTCAATTCCCAGAAACCACATGGTGGCTCACAACCATCGGTAATGGGATCTGATGCCCTCTTCTGGTGTGCCTGAGGACAGCTACAGTGTACTCATATAAAATAAATAAATCAATCTTTAAAAAGAAGGAAATATAACTGTTGTAATGTCTGCTTCCCAGCAATGATTACAACATGAGACAAAGACCAACAAAGCTGATTTAAAGAATGAAGTCAGGTGAGGTGGCGCACAACTTTAATCCCATTTCCTGGGAAGCAGAGGCAGGTGAATTTCTGTGAGTTTGAAGCCAGCCTGGTCTACATACTTAGTCCCAGGCTATCCAGGCTATATGGTAAAACTCTGTCTCAAAAACATTCTTTAAAATGATGATGATGATGAAGAAGAAGAAGAACAACAACAACAACAACTTGAGACTTGAGGGCTGGGGCAGAAGGTCAGAGGGAAGGCATAGCACTTGGTTGTTCAGTACACATGAAGCTCTGGGTTCTGTCCTCAGCACCAAGTCCTTGTGCCCCGCCCTGTATGTCTAATTAGCCACTGACCAAAATGTGATTTAACCCGGGTGGGGTGAGTTCAACTCACCTGATACCACAGAGCTCCCCCAAAAGAAGTGAGATAGCCACAAGCTATTGACTAACCACAGTGGACCTAAGGGACCATAGATGCTGATTTTTTTTTTCTGAGACTCACAATCTATTCTGGCCTTGAACTCCTGACCCTCCTGCCTCTACCTCCCACATACTGTGCCATCACCTGGCGCTGAGCAAGGTCTGAAAAGGGTCTCACTCACATTTGGGGGACTGTAAACAAAGCTGGTAGGACACATCTTCAATCCCAGCACTCAGGAGACAAAGGGAGTCAGATCTAAATGAGTTCAAGACCAGCCTGGTCTACAGAGTGAGGTCCAGGACAGCCAGGGCTACACAGGGAAACCCTGTCTCGAAAAACCAAACAAAAAAAAGAAAAGAGACAGAGAGAGAGAGAGAGAGAGAGAGAGAGAGAGAGAGAGAGAGAGAGAGGAAAAAGAAAAAGAAAAAGAAAAAGAAAAAAAAGAAGGAAAAAAAGTAAAGACAAGGAAAGGCAAACATAGCCCCTCCTGTTCATTACCTATCTTTCTTACTTTGCTCCTTCCTTTATTTGTGTGTGTGTGTGTGTGTGTGTGTGTGTGTGCGCACGCGTGTGTTACCTGTGCAGCTGTTGTATAGTTCTAGGGATCGAAGTCAGGCTGTTGGATTTGGCTTTACCCTCTGAGTCATCTCTCACACACACCCTGTTTTTGTTTGTGTTTTAAGACAAGAGTCCGGCTATGTGGCTGGCTGGACTGAAATTCCATGTTATATACACTCTGTCATTCTCGCTGTACCTTATTCCTTTGAGGCAGGGTCTCTCCTGACCCCGAAGCACGTGTCACTCAACCAGACTGGCAAGCACATGAACCTTCCTGTCTCCACTTGTGCAGCGCCGGGCTGCAGGCACATGAGACCATGCCCAAGGTGCAGGCACTCTTCACCCCGTGCCTTCTCTCCAGCTCCTCGTGTACCGTTTCTATATACTGCATACACCTCCTATGCGGCTATTTAACGGACCCACGGCAAGTCCCTTACATCAGTTAAAGTGCTCACAAGTTCATTTTTTTACAGAGTGTGTTTGAGAGAGGCAGTTTGGTGATTCAGTTCGACTCCTTCATCACCTAAATGGAGCACTGGACAACATCCAATAAGTAGGGTGACCTACTCTTAGTTTGATAGTCTGGTTTTGTCTAATTAATATTCCTATATCAATACCAGAGTTAGACAGTTATGCAGAGCACAGCACATTTAGCTTCCGAGGGGACTATTGTACATGTGGCAGAAACATACAAATAAAAATAATAATGGTTACTCATAACAAAAGTTCCAAACAGATTAGTGGCGATTTGGGTTTCTTCCTTCACTCCCCTGTCCCCTGACAGGGTCTCACTATGTAGCCATGGCTGAGCTGGAATTCTGTGTAAATCAGGCTGGCCTTCAATTCAGAGAGCACCAACCTCTGCTTCCTTAGTGCTGGGATTCAAGGAGTGCCCTACCTCTTTCTGCTGTGGATTGTTTTTTTCAATTTTAAACTCTTAGTGTGTGTGTGTGTGTGTGTGTGTCTGTCTGTCTGTCTCTCTGTCTGTGTGTCTGTCTGTCTGTCTGTCTGTCTCTCTGTCTGTGTGTCTGTCTGTCTGTCTGTCTGTCTCTCTGTCTGTCTGTCTGTGTGTGTGTCTGTCTGTCTCTCTGTCTGTGTATCTGTCTATCTGTCTGTCTGTGTGTCTGTCTGTCTCTCTCTGTGTGTGTGTGTGTGTGTGTGTGTGTGTGTGCATGCACATGCATGTAAATGTCAGAAGACAACTTGCAGGATTCAGTTCTCTCCTTCCACTCCCTGAGTTCTAGGGATCAAAGTCAGGCTGTTGGATTTGGCTTTACCCTCTGAGTCATCTCTCACACACACCCTATTTTTGTTTGTGTTTTAAGACAGAGTCCGGCTATGTGGCTGGCTGGACTGAAATTCCATATCTAGGTCATGTTGACCTCAAGTTTGCCATGATCTCGCTCTGGTTCTAAGGACTGTCAGGCATGCACCACCTTGCCCGGCCTAACAATTACTTCTGAACTCTTTGGACAGCATTGACTGGGCCATCATTCCTTACCCAGCATGGACCAGCATGTATGAGATAAACCTCCAGGCTTCCTCCCTCTTCTCAGGGCAGTACGTCAAGGGACTTTCCAAGATGCCCGTGTCCAGGGTGATCCACTGCTTCTGAGGCTTCCACACCGCATAATAAACAAACACAGCCAGCTGTCAGAGAGGAGCATGCGTGTTAACCAAGCTCTCCCAGGAGCCATTCAAGCCCACGAGCAGTAATTGTGTCTGAGTGGTTAGCTCTTTGTGGGCTCAGAAGATGTTGAAATTGGATCTCTCCACCATACCCCGCCGTGGTCATATGTCCTCATGATGAGCAGATGTTAGGCCAGACTGTAATGACGACTTTCTGAGTCCCCTTCTCCTGGCTTCTCTGACACTCTGCTGTCTGTCACTGTGTTCTCTAGCGCCCTACCTGATTACACAGCCCATGTCCTTCACCTTCCTTCACTTTATCTGCACAGCCCAGAAGCCTGGCAGACGGCCTTACTAAAATGAAGATCATGTGATGTCATTTACCTCATGATATGATGGGAATGATGTCATGTGACATCCTTTACATCATGATGTGATGGGAAGGCACTTCACCTGTGCCTTTCTTCTTCTACACTCCCAACTGTAGCCTAAGCATGAAAAAAACCTCAGACAACCCCAGACAAGGATACTCTGTAAGGTACCTGGCCAATATACTTCATCTTTATCAGGGTCTTGATAGACCACTGAGAAGTTGTCATGACTCATAGGAGCCTGAGGAGGCAGGACAACTTAATGCAGTGTGAAACCCTGTATTGGAAGGACCAGAGGATGAGAAAGAGGACATTAGCAAGAAAACGGATCAAATCTACATCTGGAGTTTAGTTAATAGTGCAACTTCAGCCTCCTGAGTACAAAATATGAAATCCAAATGCTCCAAATTTTTCATTTTTTGAGCACCAACATGACACTTCAAAAATCTTTAGAAATCTAGAGATGCCTAAGGGGTTAGGAGCACTGACTGATCTTCCAGAGGACCCAGGTTTGATTCCCAGCACCAACCTAGTGAATCACAACTCTCTGTATTTCCAGTGACAAAGAATCTAATGCCTTCTTCTGGCCTCTGAGGGCATGAGGCACACATGTGCTACACAGTTATATATATGCAGGCAAAACACCATACACATAAAAAATAATTTTAAAAGCAAGTTTTAGTTTGTGTGTGTGCCAGTGCTCATGTGTGTGCACATATATGTGGAAGGCAGAGGTCAACCTCAGGTGCCCTTCCTCAGGTGTCACACACTTTGCTTTTGGAGACAGAGACTCTCAGTGACCTGAAGCTCAAACAGTAGGTTAGGCTGGTTGGCTAACAAGCCTCAAGGATCTGTCTATCTGTCCCCACCTCCCTATTGCTAGGTTTCAAGCACATACCACCACTCCCGACTCCTTTACGTGGTCTAGCTCTGAGGATCAACTTCGTGTCCACATGCCTGCATGGAACATACTTTACTGAGTGAATTCTCCTTAGACCCAACGTTTTAGATTTGGGAGCACTAAAGTTTATACAAATATTCCAAAATTAGGACTGGAAATATAGCTGAGCCATTAAGGGTGCATATACTGCAACTGGAAAGGGCCTGAGTTCAGTTCCTGACATCTACATCATACAGCTTACAACTGTTTAACTCCAGCTCCAAGGAATCCAGCGCTCTCTTCTGGCATCCACGGGTACTTGCACTCACACACACAATCCTCCCCATTCCCACACACATATATACGTTAAAAAAAAAAAAAAAAAACTCAGAAATATTCTGAAACTTGGATGCTGAAGAGATGATTCAGTGAATAAAAGCATACACTGCTCTTCCAAGGGACCAGAGTTCAGTACACATATCAGGTAGCTCACAACCATTTGTAACTTCAGCTCCAAGAGGGATCCAATAACCCTGGCTTCTGCAGGCACCTGCACTTACACACAATTAAATAATAAATATAAAAAAGAAAAAAAATATTCAGAAACATGAACCACTTCTCATGTGAGCATTTCTGTTAAGGGTTACTCAGTCAACAATATACTGATATCAGTATTTTAGATCTAACTAAGGTACTTTGGAGCTATGTAATATTAACAATGGAAGAATTGGAATTCTGTCTTTTTCCTTTCTTTTCTTTTTTTCTTCTTTCTTTCTTTCTTTCTTTCTTTCTTTCTTTCTTTCTTTCTTTCTTTCTTTCTTTCTTTCTTTCTTTCATTCTTTCTTCCAGACATAGTTTCATGAATCCCAGGCTGGCCTTGAATTTGCTATGCAGTTGAGGGTGACCTTTCTTGACCTTCTCCTGTCTCCAGTTTTCAAGTACTGGGATTGCAGATGTGTCCCACTATACCTGGTTTTCCAAAACCTTGGAGAGTGAGCATGCGAGGCAAGCCCTCTATCTACAAGGAGTCCTCCTGTATGGCACCTGCTCTGAGACCTCCCTGTAGGGAGCTATGCTCTCAGATCTCACAAAACTCACAGCTCTCAGAGCCCTGCTGCCTTATCCTTAAACATGTGAGCATCTCCCATTATTCTCCAGTGTCTCCCTCTTTCTCACATATACTTAGAATGATCGATCCAGATATACCATTGTCTATCTATTGCATTGTCTGTCTATTAACTAAGTAAGTAAGTTAGTTGGTTATTTGCTAGTGAGTAAACTACTTAGTTATAGCATCTCACTAGATAGCCTAGGCTAGCCTCAAATTTACTATGTAGCCCAGGCTCCCTTAAACTCAAGATCTTCCTGCTTCAGTTTCCAAGTTCTGAGATTACAAGGTCAGGCCACCATGCTCATCTGAGATCATTTTTTGAGACGAGGATGACATTTAATTTGGTACCCCTTTCTCTCCATCTCATGGCTGAGTTCCACCCAATCAGATGAAAGCCGTAATAGAAAAAGACTGTATTTGATGAGGAAAAGAATTATACTTAATAAGCAATCTTGAACTCAGGACAAGGTGGGTGGGTTCTCGAGCCTACCCTGGAGATTGTGGAGCTAAACCTCCCTCACAGCCTATTGATTCTATTCTGCTGGGGACCCTCAATTACTGCGGTCCGTGACACCAAAGTTGGGGCGTTAGTGAGAATTGAGAGGATTGATCGTACTAGGGACGTCCTAATACCCCTGAAGTCATGCCCTCCAGGCAGCAATCTCTCCTAAGACACCAGTCTACAAGAAAAACCTTGGTATCACAAAGCACAGGAGGGGCCTGGCCCTTCCCAGTCACTGAGACGCACCCTTGGGTGACTCACCCCACCTCTCTGAGCTTTGTCCTCCTTCTGGAAACCAAGAAAGCTAAGCAGGTCATAGTCTGAGAATATATCCCATCCACCCAAAGGAGACACCCACAGCAGATGCCACATTTTCCCTCTGAAAGCTCAGGCAGCTGGTGACTGTTCTAAATATATACCCCAGACTGACCTGACCAACCAGTCTATTTTGTTTCATGAGATAAAGCCAATTTGCAAGCTGAACATGGTGGTGCATGCCTAGAATCCCAACACCCAGGTGACTATGACAAAAGGATTATAGTGAGTTTGTGGCCAGCCTGGGCTACAAAGCCAAATCCCATCTCAAAAGAATAAAATAAAAATAAAAAGGCTAATTTGCAGGCCCAAAGTTCCCTGTTTTCTAAAGACCGCACCAGCTAAAATGAAATGAAGTTTATGAAGTCAACCCTGGGCAGCGGATTTTCGTCGTGGATGAAACCAACCCTGGGTTGGCAGTGACTGGGCAAATGAACTCAGGAGCAGTATGGGGGCGGGGGCTTCATGCATGCTACCCTCGTTCCTCTGTGCTCTCTTCCTACACGGTTTCTTCTCTAGGAGACTTTGTCCCAACTTTGCAGCCTCCAGTCTGGAGTGATGTGAGGCCCCTTACCAGGGCGGCGTTTACCTCAGCCAGGCTGATGAAGATGATGAACAGGGGTGGCGGCAGGCAGTTGGCTCTCTCCAAGTATGTTCTTCGGACTGGCTCAGGAAGCATCCACTTGGAGACAATCCTGTGGACCTTTCTGCTCCTGGGGAAGTCTTTACCTTCCCCATCCTCTCTCGTTTTCTCCTCCTCCAGTTCTTCCTTCCCCTCTGTCTCCATATTCAGATTCACACTCTCCATCTCCGTCTCATGAGCAGCAGACATTGTCCTGGTCCTCCCTCTGCCTAAAACAGACGTGAATATGAATGTCCGGAAAACAGGTGAGCCTTTGGTCTGAAGGCCGTGGTTGTTTCCTGGACTCTTTGGAAAACTTTATTTTCCTGGTCCTTCCTGTTTATAGCTAGGAGGCAGCTAAAGATCATCAAAATGGCCTAAACCTCCTATGAGGCCCCAAATCAGGTTTTCACTATATTGTTTTTTAACTGATTTACTGATTTAAAATGCAGGGATTCAGAGCAGATGAGTCTCTCTCTCTCTCTCTCTCTCTCTCCCGCCCCCCCCCACAAACCCTACAAATTATCCTCTGACTTCCACACGTTCGTTGTAGTACACACCCATACAAAAAATAAATAATTTTTTTTAAAATCAGGAAGTCTAATGCTCACAGACCTTAGAGGTGTAGTAAACTCTATGTGTTCTTGTCAAATCAACAATAAGAAGCCCTGAGCCAGTTAGATAATTCAGTAGGTAAAGAGGCCTGCTGCCACGCTGGATGACCTGAGTTCCATCCTCTAGACCCACATCGTAGGAGACAACTGACTCTTGAGAGGTGTCTTCTAACCTCCACCCAACACACAGAAAATAAAATGTTTTAAATGTAATTTACAATAAAGAAATAAGCTGAATGTGGTGGCAAGCCCCTGAAACTCCATCAGTTGAGAGGCAGAAGCAGAGGCCAAGGGCACCTTCAGCAGTATTGAGAGGTCCAAGCAAGCCTGCACCCCAAGAGATCTTATCTGCACAAGTAACAGAGCAGATGAATAACTGAATACATTCATTTAAATAAAAATGCATATCTGTGAAGTTGGGCCACCAAAACTAAAACAACAGTCTGGGGATAAAGATCTACCTCAACTGGCAAAGTGTTTGTGTAGCATGTGCAAGCCTTTGGGGTTGGTCCCCAACCATCTAAGCTAGGTGTGGTTGCTCTTCCTCCCAGTACTTGGATGGTCGCCAAGGGAAGAGAAGTTCAAGCTCTTTCTCTGCTCCATAGCAGACTGGAAGTCACCAGGAGCATCGTCCCCACCTGTGTGTGGCAACATGGCCTGTAGGTCTATCACTCAGCAGCCTGAGGTGGGAAAGCACTTGAGCCCAGGGGTATGGCATCAGCTAGATCCATCTTAACCACAGAAAAGCCAAGTTCTTTCATGTATCAATTGTATGGGCTGACACATGCTACCTCAAGCAAGTCATACACATTGAGCCCCAAATTACTTTTTTAAAACTATGGTAAATAGCACTGGAAACTTGGGCTGGTAGGATGGCTCAGTGTCAAGCCCGAAAACATTAGATAAGTTCCTAGAACCAACGTAGTAAAAGAGAGAATTCACCCTACCCCACCCCACCCCACCCCCTGCCACCTAATAAATAAATAAATAAATAAATAAATAAATGTAAAAAAGAAATTAGCGGCATGAAACTATTTTAAATAATTCTTTGTTTTGTTTTTTGAAACAGGGTTTCTCTGTGTAGCCTTGGCTGGCATGGAACTTGCTCTGTAGGCCAGGCTGGCCTTGAACTCACAGAGATCTGCTTGCCTTTGCCTCTAGAGTGCTAGGATTAGAGGCATGCACTACCACCACCCAGCTTTTATTTTAACCAAATTTTAAGGTTTATTTATTTATTTAATGTATATGAGTGTTCTATTTGCATGTACACCTGAATGCTAGAAGAGGGTATCAGATCCCATTACAGATGGTTGTGAGCCACCATGTGGTTGCTGGGAATTGAACTCAGGACCTCTGGAAGAGGTGAGAGAAGGTGGGGGATGATTTTGGCTAACGTAGAAAAGACAGCTGGACAGTATCTGGCACACAGCAGGCATTCCATACTCATTTGTTGTTACTGGCAATGGACGGGTGTGTAGGTGTGTGGATGGATGGACAGATGGATGGATTGGTTGGTGGGTGGGTGGGTGGATGGATGGATGGAAGGGCGGTTGGGTGGATGGATGGGTGGATGGATGGATGGATGGATGGATGGATGGATTGGTGGGTGGGTGGGTGGATGGATGGATGGATGGATGGATGGGTATGTGGATGGATGAACGGATGGATGGATGGGTGGGTGGGTGGGTGAATGGATGGATGGAAGGATGGATGGATGGATGGATAGGTGGATGGATGATGGAAAGGTTGAACGCAGTGCCTATTTTCACAAGCATTTTATTGGGAATCAGATCGAATCCAATTTATTTCAAGTTGGATTCTTTTTAAGCACGACTCCATGTTACAATGGGTTAACTTGGTGAACTCAGGAAGAAAGCAAATTCTTTCATCTTTCTTTTCTGAAAGTAAAGTCTCTTTCCTACTCTAGTCCCTCCTGCCTTCACACTCACAGATGACCCAGAGTCAGACACTAAATTCATATATCTTTTCTTAAAAATTGATACACTTTTCTTCTAATTCTTGCCACTTTGAGAACAGCAGGATAGAGACTGAAAAAGTACTGAGATGGGGGGGGGGGTATTGCTAGGTAGTTCAGGCTAGACTGAAATCATTGTGTAACCCAGGCCTGCCTTGAATTCACAATCCTTCTGCCCTTCTGCCTCAGTTGCTTCTTAAAACAACAGTGAGGACTTGAGAGCAGCAGCTTTTAACCATAAATACTATTGCATTTAAATAAGCTACAGGTTAGGAAGTAAAGTGCGTATGTATATGTGTGTGTTGTGGGGCGGATCCCCAGCAATGCAAACAAATAAGTTTAATTAGGACTTATTACCCTCCTAGGAAGCATCCCCATTATAAATTTAATTACCATAGATGATTATTGTAAGAGGGAATGATATTCCACATTGTCAACAATCCAACTTTACATTTGTAAAAGGAACCAGAAAAATATGGATGACGTGTGTTCTGATTAGATTCTCTGTCATCTTGACACAAGCTAGAGTATCTGGGGAGAGCAACTTCAGTAGAGAAGATGCCTCCATAAGATAACCCTGAAGGCACTCTGTGGGGGCGGTTTCTTGATTGATGACTGACATGGGTAGGCCCCGCCCAGTGGGGGCGTTGCCACTCCTGAGCAGGTGGTCCTGGGAAGTTTAAAAAACCAGCTGAATGAGCTTCCAGGACAAGGCCAGTAAGCAGCTTTCCTTCGTGGTCTGCGCTTCGGTGCTGCCTCCATCCTGTCCCGACTCCCCTTCGTGAAGGACTGTAAGCCGTAAACTGAAAGAAACTCTTTCCTCCCCAGTTTGCTTTTGGTCATGGAGTTTCATCACAGGAATAGAAACCTAAGATACGTTCTTAGATTTTCTCTTCCTTCAGATTTCGGTTTCCAAGTTTTCAATCTCACCAAGTTAGCTATGTAAATACCTGTACATATACCCTGTGATGAAAAGGATCTTCTCTGGCGTTGCAGCGAGGACATCTGATACAGGATCCTAGCTACTTGGGGCTGGAACAACAGACCAGCCGTCAGAAGTCATTTGTTTTTACTTCACTTCAGTGGCTATCCTGTTTGGACCTCCCTACCTGTCTGCCTCTCCCTGATTCATCTTCCCTCCGTCACCTGAACCTGTGACACTCACGGGTATCCTTTCCAAAGCTCTGCCACCCCTCTAAATCCTCCTACTCCTTTTAATCTCTCCCATGCTGAATTTCTCAGTGCAGTCAAGTACCTTTGAAATCTTAGCAGCCACACTGGCAACCGTGAAAAACACTGAGAACCCCATACCCAGGAGGCTGTATGGAAATGAGGGCAGTGTGTGAGGCTCAAACTGAGGCAGCGTTTGCAAGGCAATCAGGTGGCCCCTCCAGACAGAAAATCAGCTGTTGAGATGGTTTGGTGGATAAAGGAGTTTGCCACACAAGTCTGGCGACCTGAGTTCAACCCCTAGGGTACACATGGAGGAGAGCGGAGAGAACTGACTACAGAGCTGTCCTCTGACCCCCACATACGCGTCATGGCGCGCACACAGTGGTGACGTAAGATTTAAAATATAAAAGTGTAAGCCAGGCCAAGTATGTGTGGTGGCACACATTTTGATTCCCAGCACTTGGGAGTCAGGCCGGTGGATCTCTGCGACTGTGAGGCCGGCTTGGCCTATAGAGTTTTTGTTTTGTTTTGTCTTGTTTGAAGCCTTTCAAGAAGATACTTTTAGAATTCTACCCAGCAAAGGTATCTGAGTGATTCCACAAAACTCTGTTCCAAGGATGCCAAATGCAGAACTATTTATAATAATTGAAAGGCATAAGCTGGGCTGGAGAGATGGCTCAGTGGTTAGGAGCACCGACTGCTCTTCCAAAGGTCCTGAGTTCAAATCCCAGCAACCACATGGTGGTTTACGACCATCTGTAATGAGATCTGACTCCCTCTTCTGGAGTTTCTAAAGACAGCTACAATATACTTACATACAATAAACAAATAAATCTTAAAAACAAAAAAAGGCATAAGCAACCCAAATATGCTTCCATGGGGATGCTGCTTATTTTTCTTTAGGAATTAGTATGAGAATCTGCCTGCATGTATCTATGTGCACCATAACCATGACTGGTGCCCATAGATGCCAGACAAAGGCATTGGGTCCTCTGGGATTGGGTTACAGATGGTTGTGAGCCATTGTGTGGATGCTGGGAAGTAAAGTCGGGTCCTCTGCAAGAGCAGCAGCCAGTGCTCTAACCATTGAGCCATCTCTTCAGTCCTGGATGTTGCATTTTATGACAGTTCTAACTTTCGGCCAGTTTTGTTGTTGTTGTTGTTGCTGATGCTGGTTTTGGTTTTGGTTTTTGACAAGAGTCTTGCTATGTAGCCCTGGCTGTCCTGGAACTCACTAAGTAGACTAGGCTGGCCTTAAACTCAAGAGATCCACCTTCTCTGCCTCTCAAGGGCTGGGATTAAAGGCCTGTGTCACCATGCCAGGCTTTTAGGTTTTGTTTGTTTTACAGCATACATCATATCAATTTTTCTCCATGTAGGGCCTCAGAAAGCAAGTCCAATCTAAAGTGATTCATTTTGCCCTTGCTTGGGTGCAGGTTGTATATAAATTCCATGTGGTCTGGACAGCTTGTAGAAGCACAATTATTAATTCATTAACTTTGGTTCTATGAGACAAAGTATCCCAGGGTCTCCTGTTGTCATTAATTTGATATATTTCCAAGGCTAGTCTTGAACTCCTAATCCTCTTGCCTCTGCCTCCCAGATGCAGGGATTACAGGCACCACAGCTGGAGGGAAAGCTCCTTTTAGATGAGCAAGGTATTTTCAGAGGCCTAACAAGACCCAACATGGCCCTCAAGGCAAAGCAGGTGGCAATGACCTCAGCATGCTGTAGCCTCTCTGAGATACAAAAGCACCCACAGCTACCCAGTTGCTTGTTCATGCCATGACCATGTCACCTAAGTGGATATTTACTGCTCTGACTGTAGCATTAGTCACTAAGCAAAGATCACGAGGGTTCCTGGCATTTCCTTTCATGTCGGCATGATGCACCTCCTAATGTGCTGCCAGGTTTGCCTAGTCTTTGTTCAAATGCCCCCCACAAACACACACACACAAAGATCAAAACCAGATGGGAAGTGTTCTCACCCTGCCTGCCCATGGGATCAACTGGGCCGGCAGTTAGGCTGCCGCCAGCCTTTTGGTTTACAATGGAGCTGTTCTCCAGAGAACCTTCTGCCTCAGCCTTCTAAATGCGGGGATTATAGGCACACACCAACAATCCAAGCTAGCAACATTCTCTAACAGAAATATAAACTCGGGTGGTAACAGATGCCTGTAATCCCAGTTCTCTGGAGGCTGACAAGGAGAATTGAAAGCTCCGACCAGCATGATCTACATAGCAAGACTGTTTCAAAAACAAAGCAAGATGGTTCCTTGAGTAAAAGCACTTTCAGGGCAAGCCTGGTAAAGGAGGGGTTGATTCCTGGAATCCCTTCCTTAAAACCGGTGGTGGGGGGGTGGGAGGGGTGGGCAAGCGGTGGGCAAAAGGAAACCTGAGTCAGATGTGGTGGCCCAGGCACTGAGGCAGAAGAAGGGCTGCAACTCTGCAACTTCAGTGCTGGAATATGTAGTAGTAAGACTGTCTCAGAGGTAACACAATGTTTTAAAAAAGAATTAAAGGGCAGCCTCTGAGGGCAGCACCGAACTCGATTTATAGGTGCGGGCAGAACACGCCGATACATAGAGCAAAATAAGAATAGAAATAAGAACAACAACAAATCAGTAGGGATTCCTCAGATAAATCACACCTGCTGCCAAGCCTGAAGAACTCTGTTTAATCCTTGGGACCCAGAGGGTAGAAGGAGAGAACCAGCTCTGTAAATTGTCTTTGGACCTCCACACACCCACTTGCCTGTGTGTCAAGCAGGAGTTCAAGGTCACCTTGTCCCAAACAAACAAACACAAAAAGGAAACAAAGCTTTACTAAAAGATAATCAGAGACATATCTAACGAAACAAGTATTTCTTTTTCTTCCTTGGGACCTCAGGTGCTGCTATTAGCACTGTCAAGAATTATTAGTGCTGCTACGTGTTAATACTGGGGAGTATTGGTACTGCTGAACATTATTGCTGCTGAACATTGTTAAACCTGAGTATTAATTCTTCTCAGACAATTTATTTCCGAAACAACTTTACCTCTGCTTCTATTCATGTAGGGACTGAAATGGAGTCACTTAAAACTTTCTGGCCATAATTTAACCTGTAACTTCAGGAGATGTTATGTAACCTGTGGTGAAATGTGGCCAGGGAAGAAAAGCCCTTGCTGATACCCAGGGTCTCTCAGGAAAACCTCTCCTTCCTTCCCTGTCTTTCATGCCAGGGCTTCACATAGGCCAGTGCTCTCTCGCTGAGCTATGTCTCCAGACATCTTTTGTGCTTATCGATTTTTAAGTTCGTTGTTTTGGTTTTTGAGACAGTCTCTCTGCTCTGGCTGTTCTAGAACTCCCTATGTAGACCAGGTTGGCCTTAGACTCTCAGTGATTTGCCTGCCTCTGCCCCCCTAAATGCTGGAATTTAAGGCATGCACCACCACACCTGATCCTCCTACTAATATGCATTTTTAAACATTGCACTTAATTTTTTTATTTAGTGTGTGTGTGTGTCTGTGTCTGTGTCTGTGTCTCTGTGCGTGTGTGTGTGTCTGTGTCTCTGTGCGTGTGTGTGTGTCTGTGTGTATGTGTCTGTGTGTGTGTCTCTGTGTGTGTGTCTGTGTGTGTGTGTCTGTGTGTGTGTCTGTGTCTGTGTCTGTGTGTGTGTGTGTCTGTGTGTGCCTATGTCTGTGTGTGTGTGTCTGTGTCTGTGTCTCTGTGGGTGAGTGTGTGTCTGTGTCTATATGTGTGTGTGTCTGTGTCTCTGTGGGTGAGTGTGTGTCTGTGTCTGTGTGTCTGTGTCTGTGTCTCTGTGTATGTGTGTCTGTGTGTGTGTCTGTGTCTGTGTGTGTGTCTGTGTCTCTGCATGTGTCTGTGTGTGTGTATTGTGTGTGTGTGTCTGTGTCTCTGTGTGTGTCTGTGTGTATGTATTGTGTGTGTGTGTCTGTGTGTGTACCTGTTTGTGTATGAGGATGTGGACATGCTACAGAGTGCATGTGGAGGTCGGGTAACAACTGTGAGTGTTGCTCTTCTTTTTCCACCTTGTTTTTGAGGCAGTGTCTCTTGTTTACACTGTGCAGCACTCCAGCTTCCAGGGGACTCTGCTGGGGTTACAGACACCTCCCAGCCCATCCGGCTTTTCTTGGGTTCCAAGGATCTGAACTCAGCTGGCAAGGCTGTCACGGCCATCCCTTTCACCTGCAGAAGCATCTCCCTAGCTCTCCATCTCTACTAAGCCTGGATTTGGCTCGCCTGGCCGGCCATGATCATCAGAGATTAACCTACCCTTCTCAATGCTGGGATTACACACTGTCTCCACTGCACTGGCTTTTTAATGTCTATAGCAAGCCCTTTACTGACTGTGCCATTTCCCTAGCCCCTCATCTCCCTCTTAAAGAGTAATGCCTGTGCTCGATGATACTCACAACTTCCAAAGCTCTTCCTCTACCCAAGAGACGCACAGCGCAGACCTATGAATATCAGACATCCAAAACATCACTGAATTTGACCTTCTACCCAGCTCCAGCCAAAACTTTTATTTGAGGCTGAAGAAAACCACCACCAACACCAAAAACAAACCTCACTTTCTCAGGCCTCTTGAACGGTCTTCTTTTCTATCACTAGCCTTGCCAAAGCTGGTCCTGAACCCCCTATGTAGGCAGAGATGGCCTTGACTATAATGCTGGGAATCAAACTCTGGGACTCTGCATGTTTCTTAAGCACGCCACCAACTGGGATGTATCCCCAGCCACTGTGAGTCTTTTCTGCTCCTCAAACAAGAAGTAAAGGTTATAACCACTGAAATCGCAAAAAAATACCTAATAACATAAAAGTGTATCCGGCAAAACTAGCCTTTCAACTCACATTCATTCACACAGGCACAGGCTCCAGGCAATAGTCAGTAAAATACCAAACTGTATGTGTTCAATCTTTCAAAGTCAAGGATTTCCAGAAAATTCCTTTGATAACACTGGTCAATTGTTCACTTTCTTGGGGAATTCCAGATCTCTCTATTTATATATAACTTATTTGTTTTTATTTTATGTGCATTGGTGTTTTTGGCTGCATGCATGTCTTTGTAACGTCAGGTCCCCTAGAAATGGAGTTACAGACAAGTGTGAGCCACCATGTGGGTGTTGGGAATTGAACCTGGGTCCTCTGGAAGAGCAACCAGTGCTCTTAACCACTGAGCCATCTCTCCAGTCCTGCAAATCTCTTCTTAATGGGCAGCAGGGACCACCTCCTATTATAGAAGCCAAGCATGCCTGATTTCTCCATTTCCCCTGCCCTAGGTAGCTAGGGTTGATGTGTGACCTAAATTTGGGCAGCCAACTGCATTTGCTTAGATTTAAAATAACAAAAACAAAACAAAACAAACAAAAAAGCACCGCCTTACCATTCACCTCTGACTGGCCTGACACTTGCTCTAGAGACCAGGCTGGCTTTGATCTCACAGAGATCTGCCAGCCTCTGTTGTGCAAGCATTGAGATTAAAGTCATGCACCACCATGCCTGGGATAGGGGAGTCTTGAGGAATTATAGTTTGGCTCCACTTCCTGTCCATTCTCCATTTCTGACGAGGAATTGACCAGATGCCTCACAATCCTGAGGCCATGCCTTCCCAGCCTCAGGTGGTATCCTTTCTTAAACTGTAAGCCAAAATAAGCCCTCCCTCCCTCCCTTAAAAAATGTGAAAAGAAAGGAAGGGTGTAAGGAAAAAGGAGAAAGGGAGAAGAATAGATAAGGAAAGGAGGGATGGACTGAACCCACACGTTGCCTTGTCTTAAGTCACCATGTTGATATCCTCTGCACACATACAGACTATCACTGTTCTGCCTTCACAGAGTTGGTAGCTGGGATCTGTAGAGCCACCATGCTGTGATGGCTGCCAGAGGGCCTAGGGCAGCAATATTCCCAGCATCCATGGGCGGGTGGGGGGGTAGAAAGAGTGGTATATGCATATATGCGTACATGTCTAGAGTCATTATTATTATTATTATTATTATTATTATTATTATTATTATTATTATTATTATTGCTATGGTTGTTATGCTATCATTATTATTATTATTATCATCATTATCATTATCATTATTTAAAGTCTCAGCAAGACTGGTTGGCCAGTAAGCTCCAGGGATCCCCATCTCTGACTCCCCAGCACTGGGATTACAGGTATGCACTCAGCTTTTTATCTGGGTTCTGGGGATCTGAACTCAAGTCTTCAGAACTGTTCAACAACTACTTTGCAGACTGAGCCATCTCCCTAGCTGCTTTCTTGTTTTGTTCTGTGTTTTTGAGTTGGGAACCTCACTCTGTTGCTGAGACTGACCTTGAACTCACAGTGATCTTCCTAACTCAGCCTCCACGTGCTAGGATTATAGGTATGAGCTACCTTACCCAGCTTGTGAGCGTCCTTGTAAAGTAAGGCACTTCCACCCCATCTCGTGGATAAGGAAACTTGGGCTCCCACAACAACTTTATCAAGGTCCTACACCCAGTAAGGCTGGGAGAGAGCCTGGAGCCTCTGACTCCAAACTTCCTGGATATTTCCCTTCCTCCATATTTTCTTTCTTTCTTCCTTCCTTTGAAATTTATTTTATATGTGCAGGTGTTTTGCTTGCACCCATGTCTGTGTACTATGTGCATGCCTGGTACCTGTGGCACTCCAGAGGGTATCCCCTAGACGTGGAGTTACAGATGGTTGTGAGCCACCATGTGAGTGCTAGGAATTGAACCCAGGTCCTTCAGAAGAGCAGCCAGTGCTCTTAGTCACTAAGCTACCCCTCCATCCCTTTCCTCTGTGTTTTCTAAGTACCACACATTATGGAAGTGCACATCTTCATTTTGATTATACACACACACACACCTCACCTCACCTCACCTTATCTCCTCCCTCTGGCTGCCCCACACAGACCCAGCCCAAACTTAGGGAATTCTAAATGGAAACTGATCTTCAGGTCACCATGCAGGCCAGGCTAGGGCTGGATATTCCTATCACTGCCATTGCTACCCCAGGGACAGCAATGTGCAAAAGTGGACACAAGTGCCCACACAAGAACAGGATTCACCTCTCTCTCAGAACCGGAAAGACTAAGTCAGGCTCACCTTCTCTCCTTTCCTAGTTCAGGAGGGTTGCTGGGATAGCACCATTTGAACAGCTCTTCATTAATGCTAGACACCTTGGCCATTCACTTATGCTGTTTCTAACTGCAGTGTAACAAGCAGGTTTCAAACAGCTGAATTGTTTTGGTTTTTTCCATGCATCTGGTCCCACCCATTCTTCAGTACCAGGCAAGTCCCTCCCCGGGGCTGAGTGCAGCCTTGATGTGGCCAGAGAGCCCAGCAGTCTGTACTGAGGGCACCCACTTGCAGCCCAGCTGGGCCTAGTGGGAGGTTTTTGGTGGTGTTGCTAGGCAACCTGGGTAATTGATGAGGCCAAGGATTGGGCTTCTGAGCCACAGAGATTAACAGCCTCCTTCATCACACTGTAAACCATCATTATGCCTTGGTCCACAGCCTGCAGCGATCTCTCTGTGGCCATGGCCTGAAAGGATGCTTTTTTAGCTACTGAAATTAAGAACTGGTTTTTTTCAGTATTATAGGTTTGTGGTTGTGGCTGTTTTCTTTTTTGCTCCATGCATGAACACACAACTTGAAATAAATACACAAAGGATTTTAAACAAAAATGCATTCACAAACCCCATCTCTAAAAGTTTCCATTCTGAAGGCGAAGCCCACTAGCCCTCCCTAGAGAGGGCAACTAAGGTAAGGAGCTCTGCTTCTCCAGGCCTCTCCATGGCTCACTGTGCCTTCAAAGCTCCTTCCTTGAACTCCTCCACCCTGACTGTGGTTCAGGGTTGGGAACCATAGCTTGGGTGGTGTGCTCAATAGTATGTTCATATACCATAGCTTGGGTGGTGTGCACAATAGTATGTTCATATTACCATAGCTTGGGTGGTGTGCTCAATAGTATGTTCATATTACCATAGCTTGGGTGGTGTGCACAATAGTATGTTCATATTACCATAGCTTGGGTGGTGTGCTCAAAAGTATGTTTGTATTACTTCCACTGAAAGACTATCATAATTCCTCCCTTATCCAGTCTTCAGAGTCCCTCCTACTCATGTTATTTTGGGAAATGCTCCCATTCACCCTGTGCTGAAGATATTGTTTCCATTTACAGATAAAGGAGGCACCAAAGCTTGCATTCCGGGTGACTGCAAAGCCAGTTCCCTGGGGCCCTAGGCTACATCACATTGCTCTTCTAAGAGATACTTAACACATCATGTAGGTGCATGCACCCCAGCAAATTAGTGATGGTGATCATAGCATAGACTACTGAGCTGCACACACTGTGTGGGTGATACACACTGTGATCCCAGCACCTGTGAAGCACATGTGGGCAAGTCAATGGATGTTTAAAGCCAGCCAGACCTACATAGTACATTCCAAGTCAGACAGGACTGCATAGGGACCATGTCTCAGAAAAAGGGTGAAGGGAGGGAGAGGCTGTGGAGACGGCTCAGCAGTTAAGAGGACTGGCTGCTCTTACAGAAGAGAGGGTTTGGTTCTGAGCACCCACATGGTACTCTGAACTGTCTATAACTCCAGTTTCAATGGATGTGATGCTTCTTCTGACCTCCATAGACTCCTGTACATGTGTGGTATATGTACATATATATATATATATATATATATATATATATATATATATATATATATACACTCAGGCACATATATACACACAAAATAAAAATAAGTAATTTTTTGATTAATCTAAGTATATGAGTGTTTTACCTGCCAGGTGCTCACAGAGGTCTGATGAGGGCATAAGATCTTCTAGAGCTAAAGTTATGGATGGCTATAAGCCATCATGTGGGTGCTAGGAAACAAACCTAGGTTCTCTAAGAGAGCAACAAGTACCCTTAACCACTGAGCTCCTAAATGAGTATTTCTTAAAAGTACCCACTGTTATAGAGGACACAGGACTCCATCCTGGACCTTGTATTAATTATCTTCAACACATCATCATCCTTATTAATCATGACTGAGCTTTCAAAGCTGTCTCATGTACACTGAGAAAGACGGTCCAGGGGTTTTTCCAAAAATAGATAACATTATTTAAGTGATTTGACCTAGCTAGCATTCCAGAGCCTAGGACTAAAGAAACCCTGACACCATGTCAGTACTGTAAGAATGAAAAATCATTGCTTTTGTTAGAAATCTGTAGTCCGGTGCTGGCACAATACCTTTGATCCCAGTACTTGAGAGGCATCTCTGAATTCGAGACCAGCCTGGTCTACAGAGCAAGTTCCAAGACAGCCAGGCTACACAGAGAAACCCTGTCTTGAAAAGAGAAAGAAAGAAAGGAAGAAAGAAAGAAAGAAAGAAAGAAAGAAAGAAAGAAAGAAAGAAAGAAAGAAAGAAAGAAAAGAAAGAAAGAAGCTAACAGAGCCCCAGACCTTAGCAAAACTGACTCCATGATAGAAGTTCCAGTCAGGCCATGAAACTCAGCATGCAGACAGCACCACCAGCCAAATGAAGACAAAGGCATAATCCATCAAAGTCCATAATTACCAAAAAGTCCCTAAATGTACTAACTTTGCTTTCTGGCTTCTGTAGTTCTTCTGGCTAACTGTTCTTGTTAACCAAAATATGTCAATCCAGAATATGATTTTTATGCCTAAAAGCTCACCCTGAGAAAGGCTCAGTGCTACATTGGGATCCTGAAGACCCAGTGTAATCACTGACTGGCTAATAAAGACTTTCTATTGGCTTAAAGCAGGCTTCTCTGGTAAATATCCCACAACAAAACCAAGGAGGTGGCAGAGAAATAGAGACAGACGGAGAAGAGGTGGAAATGGAAGCAGATTCTGCCTTAGAGATTTGTTTTCAGGCTTGGGAAAGCCCAAAAGGTGAAGTGTTCACTGAGCTCTATCTCAAGTGGGCATGGTACTGCACATCTCTAATCCCAGCACTCAGGAGAGAGAGAGAGAGAGAAACACAGAGATGGAGATGCACAGACAGAGACACAGAGAATCAAAAACACAGAGAGGAAAGACAGAAAGGAGGAGAGAGAGGAAGGAAAGGGGAGAAACAGAGAGGGGGCAGTGTAGACAGGGAGGGGGTTGGGGGAGGAAAAGAAAGAGGAAAAGGGAAAGAAGGGGAGACAGGCAGAGGTGGGAACTTGAGAAGCGAGAAAGAGAAGAGAGATTGAGAGCCAGCGTATGTTTTTAACCACTACTCCTGGATATTCTTACATATACCACCATTCTCTGATGACCACCAAAGCTCATGTGGCGAGTGTGTGTTTTGGCAAACAGTCCCTAGACGCCTGGGGTATTAGACACTAGAAAGACATAGAAGAAAGAAGAAAAGAAAGCAAAACAACCAAACAACAATAAAAGTCTGCTCCTCTCTTATTCAGAGGAAAATAAAAAGTCCTAAGAATTGCTGCACCACAGTATCCAATGATTTAGATGAAAAGTGGGTCAGCCCAGGCACAGTGGGGCAAGCTATTCAGTTTCTAGAGCCTATTGTGGGACACTGAAGATGAGCACACTAGTTGCCATTCCTCCCACTAGGAGATGGAACTGGTTTTCTCTCTTCTTAAGTCACAGGGCCACCCCTGTGCCTGGTTTTAACCAATACCACATGGCAGAAGGAGGACTGGGGATGGTAAAGGCCAGGCACACAGAGATGTGTGTGTGTTAACTACCCTCGGGCCACCATGCTCTGCAGAAGGCCATACTCCAGCATGGAGGATGAGGCTATGTAGAGGAACAACAAGGCACCAGACCAATAATGACACCTCCTTGGTCTTCCCAGCCAAGAACACAACAACGGGATGACATGAGTTAACAGAGAAGAGAACAGAAAAAGTGTGCAACCTCGCTAAATTCCAGACCCACTGACTCATGACACTTAATTTTGGAATTACTTATGATACAGCATTAGCTATCAATATACAGAGCCAAATCGTAAGGGTGGTTCTGATGCTAAGGTCCTACTCCCCAATCGGTTCTTGATCTATCAGTAAAGAAGCCATGGGCTAATTGCTGGGTGGAAGGAATAGGCAGGACTTCTGGGTCCCTGCAGGGAAACAAGTGAGCAGATGCAGGAAAGGGAGGAAGGGAGAGTTCACCATGCTTCGGAGAGAATAAAGCCAAGCAGCCATGTGAAATCTCAGGTGAAGCAGCCACGGGCCACTTTTACAGGCGGGAAGTTGGGGATGTTCAGCTGGGACTAAAGGTAACTGAGCAACTAAAGTTGAGAACAGATTTAGGGTGCTGAGCTAAGAGTATAGGGGAGGGCACGCTAACCATGATAGCTGAGGTAATTTAATAATGCCCAGCAATTGAGCCAAGAAGGCAAGTTGAAATTGAGCAGTGTGTGTGTCTGTGGTTTTTAATCCATGGATTCAAGGGAATCTGGGTGAGGGCTGGTAGCTCAGCCCATTCCCGGAGCTTAGGTAGGGTAACAGAAGTTACATGCAACACCAATGACAAGAGGACATCTCACTGTGTCTTCCCACTGGCATTGGTCATCCCTGTATCCCTCTATACAGTAGACTGCAGATGACTCAACCGAAGCAGCCTCTGAAATTAGCCTCCGCCTCCATCCCTATTTCCACCTGCTCTTTAAAACAACCATACATTAGAGTATATCAACTTGCTCAAAAGCCACGGCAAGGCTGGGATGTACCCCGGCCTGTAGAGCACTCACCTCACAGGTACAAGACCTTGGATTCCATTGCTAGCACGCCAAAAGAGAAAATAAAAGCCTTTAGGTGTTTGCATTGTCTTCAGGATAAACACAGCAGCTACATGACTTGGCTCCTGACTTTTTATAGAATCCAGCTTCCATCAGTCTCTCCCAACAACGTGCTGCAGCCATGGGGACTTCTTCCTATCTGTGATACATCCTCCTGCCTCAGAGTCCTTGCACTTGCTGTTCCTTCTAACCAGCCCTCCAACCCCAACACAGCAACCCCCACCCCCACCCCCACCCACACACAGGGCTGACACCTCCCTAGGAAGTCTCCCTGCCCACACCTTCCTCCATTCCAATACTCTAGTACATTTTCTTGCTTCCTGGCTCCAAACACTTACCATACCTAAAAATATCTGGCATATTTATTGTCTGTCTGTACTAGTTGCAGGAAGGTCGGGATTGTGCATTTCCTATTCCACCTGCACTGTAGCATCTACCATAGCAAAAGGACTCAGTGAACCCTGAATCAGCCAATCAAGTAAATGAAGAGAGGAAAAGGAGTGAGAAAACCTTGGTTCCTGCTCCAGTGTAGCCCCTGCTTGTCTGTAGAAAATTCACTTCCCCTAATCCAGACCAGGAGCTAACCCCCACCGAACAAAGCCCATGTCTGCTGTTTACCCACTGTTTTGCCCCTGAATCCCATAGGAATTCGGAAATGCTATGCCCTTCCTTGTACTTATGGGAGGGTTCTAGAGATCTAAACCAGACTTTATGGGTACTAAAGAAGTACTTAACCACTGAGCCGTTTCCCCAGCTCTCTTTTAACTTTTTGACGGTCTCACTAATTTGCTCAGGCTGAGCTACTGAGATCATAACTCTGTACCACCAGACTTCACTTAGGTTTTTGTGTTTTTGAGAAAGAGTGTCATGTAACTCAAAATCTTCTGTGGCTTTGTAGTCAAGGTTGGCCTTGAACTCCTGACCTTCCCATGTCTACCTCCCAGGTTGGCTCTTCTTAGTTTTAATTTTACTATCCATAAATAAAAACCAAAGGACCTTAGAATTAACAGACTGACATGATGACTAAGAACACAATTTCCGGAGAAATTCAAAGTGACTGAATACAAATCCTGATTTCATCACTTAAGTGCTACGCAACCTAAGCAATGCAGCAAACCTTTTCTTTCTTCTTTCTTTCTTTCCTTTTTTTTAAAGTTATGGGGATGGAACCCAGGGCTTTTCAAATGGTAGGCAAGCATCGTATCACTGAGCTACACCCCTAGCCAGTATTAGATCTCTTGGTGCTTCAGGAACTTCATCTGTAAAAGGATTACGTGAAGTTGAGCATTGATAGCACATTCTTTTAATCCCAGCACTTGATGGCAGAGGCAGGTGAATCTCTGTGAGTTTGATGCCAGCCTGGTCTACAGAGCAAGTTCCAGGACAGCCAGTGTAGTTACACAGAGAAACCCTGTCTCAACCCCTCTTCCCTACACCCCCCCAAAAGGACTGTATGATGGTTGGTACTGTCAACTTGACAGGGCCTAGAGTCACCAAAGACAAGCTTCTGGGCTTGCTGGTAAGAGCTTCTCTTGTTTAGTAAATAGAGATAGGAAGTCCCAACCTGACTTTGTGCCACCATTCCTTTGGCAAGGATCCCAGACAGAATTTAAAAAGCAGCCCATATTAGGCCAATTTGACTTCAAATTTCTTAAGTTCTTGAGTTTCCAATCCTCCTGCCTCTACTCCCCAAATGCACCACCATGCCCAGTTTATGCAATGCTGGGGATTGAACTCAGGGCTTCATATGCATGTCTATGCATACTAGGCAAGGAAGGAAGGGAGGAAGGAAGGAAGGAAGGAAGGAAGGAAGGAAGGAGAGACAACCAAGGGTCGCTTTGTTCCTGAGTAAGAGCAAACAAGATTTGGTGACTAGACAGAAGGGGTTGCGCCTTACTACAAATTTATAGTACTGATTCTACTTAAGTATATTCATTCATAATAATTATGAGCGGGACACTATTCAAAGGATTTTCACAGAAAAATAAGCTTATTTAATACTCAGATCAAACCTGTACAATAGATTTGTGCTGTCTAGTCTTATGTCAACTTGACGCAAGCTACTTATCTGAAAGGAGGGAATCCAAATTCAGACAATGCCTCCATAAGATCTGGCTGTAAGGCATTTCCTTAATTAGCGATTGATGGGGAGGACCCAACCCATTGTGGGTGGTGGCACCCTGGGTTGGTGGTCCTGGGTTCTATAAGAAAACAAACTGAGCAAATCAATGAGCAGCACCCTTCCACAGCCTCTGCATCAGCTCCTGCCTCCAGGATCCTGCCCTATTTGAGTTCCTGTCCTGACTTCCTTCAGTGATGAACAGTTTTATGGAAATAAAAGCCGAATAAACCCTTTCCTACCCAACTTGCTTTTTGGTGATGGTGTTTGATTGAAGCACTAGAAACCCTAACTAAGCCAGGCAGTGGTGGCGCACACCTTTAATCCCAGCACTTGGAAGGCAGAGGCAGGGGGGATCTCTGAGTTCAAGGCCAGCCTGGTCTACAGAGTGAGTTCCAAGACAACCAAGGTTACACAGAGAAACCCTGTCTCAGAAAAGAAAGAAAGAAAGAAAGAAAGAAAGAAGAAACCCTAGCTAAGACAGGATTCTTACGGCCTGTACTAGTGACTTGCTGTGATAAAATACCTGGCAAAGCAACTTAAAGGAGAAAATGTTCCTCTTGTCACAGTCTGAGAGTTCAGACCCTCGTGGCCAGGAACCACGGTAGCAGGAGCTAGAAGTACCTGATCACACCGCATCTATAGTCAGGAACAGTGAGTGACGCTGAGATTGTGGCTATTCACTGATGAAGCTATCTGGCCACCCAGAGGGCCCCAGGGATCCTCCTGTCTCTACCTGCTAGAGTTGAGTTAGGATAACAATTATGTGGTATCACACGAAGCTTTTAGAGTCCGGGAGATCAGTCTCACACAGGTGCAGCCTACACTTTACTGACTGACCGTCTCCACAGCCCCTCAGTCTCACGTACTAGAGGCTGATCTCAAACTTAGTGTGTAGCTGAGACTATGGCCTCGGATTTGATTGTCTTGTATCCACCCCTTGGGTGTTGGGATTGCTGGCTCCATCACTGCTCCTGGTTTATGCAGCACCAGGGATGGAACACAGGGCCTTGTGCATGCCAGGCAAGCGCTCTACCAACTCATCTATATCGCCAACCAGCCTACCCCGCCCCCCACTACACCCTGTACTGAGCCAAAGCAGACCAAGTTCCCATTCTCCAGCTGGTCTCCTCGTGAGTTCTGCCCTCCGTAGAACATCTTCCCTTCCAATTTGCTGTTCCAGTTTGAGTCTCCTCCCTTTACATCTCTTCTTCAAAGCCTTGCCATCTACCTAGCACTGTGGATGTGTCAAAGCCACACTACACCAGGGAACATAACAGACATGGCCGAAGTGAGGGGCCCTCTAATGTGGCTCACTAACCCCTGCTGTGTCTGGAATACTTTCTTCACAGACTATGGGCATCCTGAGTACAAGACTTCTGTTGTAGCCATTTTGCATCTCTATTATGCAGTCCAAGGAAGGCACCGTCAGCAATAGCTCAGGTTCATCTACTCACAAAAGACTCACTGGCTGAGCATTTTTATAGCAAGAGCATAGATGGTGCACCATTTCTGTAACAGTGCAGACACTATCACTGGCCCCTTGGTTTGCCTAGGTTGTTTTGGGTTTGTTCACATGAGACAGGGTCTTGCTGTGCAGCCCTAGCTGGTCTAGTATTTGCTAAGTAGCCCAAGATGGCCTCAAACTCACAAAATTCTCACGCTGCCCCCTCCCAGTACAGGAACTACAGGCATAAATCATCATGCCAGGCTAATTACTGACCTTTTGGGACCTTTAGGTCTCCTAGGACAGATAGAGCACATAATGAATGAGTGAGTGAATGAATGAATGAATGAATGAATGAATGAATGAAGAACTACAAGAGTATCTCCTCCCACCTGGATGAAACAGCTCAGAACAGAAGTGATTGTGACACCTCCCTTTCTACCCTCTATACAGATACTTTGAAAGACATCCAGGGACTGAGCAGACAGCGTGGAGTCTGAGCCACACATGGGAATCCTGGATCCATTATGCTTTCGCCTTAGATAAAGCCTAAGGGATGCGAGTAATATAGCAGGGTTTCCGCTTAATGAAGGAATATCTGTGTTTGGTTGGTTTGGTATCTAAGGCAAGGTCTCTCTGTGTAGCCCAGACTGGCCTTGAACTCAGGCTGGCTCCTGAATGCTGAGAAAAGATATGCACAAGGCCAAGATTATACACTTGAGATGACTGAGTGCTCAGACCCAGCTGGGCCTGAGGGACTATAGGCCACTTGTTGGGGAAGGGGCGTCCCTTTCTTCTATAGTGTGCCACAGATAATTGCTCTTTTTGACACTAAATAAACCCCACCCCCACCCAGCAAATAACTCTGAACTCAGGAGGCCACACATTTGATGTAGAAGGGACCTTCACTGAGAAGAATACCAGTGGGAGGAAGAGGATGAGGAAATGGAATGGGGCGTGTGAAACTGATGAAAATTTATTTCATTAATGTTCAAAATTGTCAAACAAATGTTTAATGGGAAGGAAGGCTGAGAGTGATGGCACATTGGGAAGGCAGAGGCAGGAGGATCCCTGGAAGTTCAAGGCTAGCCTATTTTACAATGAGTTCCAAGCCAGCCCAGATAACATAGTGAGACCCTCTTTCAAAATGAAGTAATAAAATAGAATTTTCTTAAATATGAGAGGAGAATAATGTCTCTGACAGTTCTTAAGTCAGAAACACAACATCAAGGTCTGGTCCCAGCCCTGGCCCAGTGTTTGTTCATTCAGCCAGAGGCTGGTCTCCTTCCTTCATATATCTCTGGCCTTCCACCCCTAGAGCACCTGCCTCTACTACTCAGTTCAGTTTACAAGCCACCTAGACACTGTCAAGGTCAGGGTTTGCCTTCTATATCTTTACAAGCCTACAGCAAGGGAGGTGACATTTAGGGAGGGGCCAAGAAGAAGAAAGCACAGTTGTTTATCCAGGCCCCACTGTGAGACAACCACCCAGCCTGTCTTTGATTCTTAGAGTTCTTTATCATCTCTAAAAACAAACAAGCAAACAAAACCAAGACCTTACAAATGAGGATGCTGAGGTTCAGGTAAATAGGAGATGAGGGGGTTAGCAATCCAGACCCGTAACTCCTGCCACGCCCCGCTGCCTGCCTGTCAGCTTGTAGATGCGTGTAGATAAATTTCAACTTTTTTATTCACAGCAGGAAGGACATGTTCCTCCCTCAAGACAACTGAAGAGTGTGCTCAACTAGTGAGTAAACAAATGACCAAAAATAAACGACCGATGGCTTGAGGTAAATCCCTTAGGTGCCCATAGCAGGAAGGAGGAAATAGTACCCAGCAGAACTGCCTTGCTGGAAGAGCTGACAACACCTCTTCCTGGCAATCTCCAGGACAGAGACAGTTAGAGGCTGGGGAAGCCCAGACAGTTTCTGGCTCAGACGGTGGTACAGACAATCATGGGTCTAGTGTAGCTGACATGGTAACACACACACACACACACACACACCACACCACCACCACCACCACCACAACCACCACCACCACCATTCCTCCCGCCCAGAATAAAAATAAAAATAAGCCCAGGGAGTCTGAGGATGCTGGGGAGAAAGTAATGAAGCAATGCTTGCTTGAACAGTGCAGTGAGGTGGCAGGATTAAACTCCCAGGTCCACCTCCCCAGCGATTTCCAGAGCGCCCGTCAACTCTGAAAAGTTTCCGAACCCGAAGCAGCCACTCTAGATTCTTCCAGAAGGTTGATTCTGGAAGGAGCAACCTTCCTTCCCGTCATCGGAGCTGCCGTCAGCAGGTTTAGGGAGCTACCTAAAATTTCTGCTACCAGCTTCCTTCTTCAGCACCAGACCTCCCACTGCGGGTCCCCCAACCCCTGCACCTTACCTGGGGAGGCCGAGACACAGCGGTCCCACCCTGCAGTCGGATCTTGCACTTCAAGAGGCCAACAGAGCCGCCTGGAGGCCCTAGCCGCAGCCTGCCAGGCTCTCCTCCCGCCCTCCCAGAACGAAAATTGTCCAGACAGGTTCCTAAGGGGGAGGGAGCCAGAGGAAATCCCCTCCCCTGGTGGCTTGGCCTAAGCTGGGCCAGCCTGCTAGGCAGTATTCCCTGGGTTGGCCCAGGATGAATGAGTCCTGGCCTCCTCCTACTTGGGTTTGTGCCAGGGAGCCTGTGACAGCCACCCTGCTCTTTCTCCTGAGCTATCCATGCCTCCTCCGCGTCCTGCCTTCCTGATGTGACTGAGTCCAGCAATGTCGGTTCTCAGGTCTCTGGGAAAGGTCTGCTCCTCTAGCGCTCAGTTACTTTGCATGGGATTGTCCTGGATCACACTCCAGTGTGACCCCGACCTGGTACTTTACAACAACTGAGTAATTTGATAGCACTGGGCAGAAGCGTAGTCACAAGCTCCTAGGCTCTGCACACAAACTGGATGTACCTTAGCCCTGGTGCGATGGGTTTGCCAGTCTCTGATTATCCGTTCAAAGTGTATTGAGGATGACTAGCCTTGTTCCAGGTCCTGAGAGTGGAGAAGTAGGTTAACCTGGTGCCTGCCCTCCTGTGCTGGCAAGCCAAAGAAGAAAGTCTTCCACTAAAGGTTTGCCCAAGATTCTGGCAGCATGATCAGGGAGGACTCCCCTGTGTGGGAGAGTTCTAGAAAAAAAAAATTCTTGGAGATGACATAGATGATGAGCCACTGAAGTTTGGAAGTGTGAACATGGAGTGTCAGGCCAGGAAGTGTCTTACAAAATTTGCAGAGAAATATTCAGACTTTACACTATAGACATGGGAAGACTCAGAGAGAGCTTAAACCTGAAGTCAAACTCAGAGTGTGTTTATTTTCTGTGCTGGGGATAGAACCTATGGCCTCACACAGGCCAAGTAACTGCCCTACCACTGAACTATACCCTCAACTTCATTTATGTAGGGGCATTTATGTGTATATGTTTGTACCTGCTTACCTGTATATGGACTCTGTGTGTGTGTGTGTGTGTGTGTGTGTGTGTGTGTGTGTGTGTGGTGTATGTAATGTGCCTGCAGATGCCAGAGGCCAGAGGAAGATATTGGATTCTCTGGATAATGCATGTCTAATCTAAAGCACTGACCAGGGGTGTATAAAGGAAGGCATAGAATAAGAGATGTTAAGAGGAAGGCAGAATATGGTGGCACATGCCTATTGTTGTGAGGTATCCACCAGAGAAGACTGCTTGGACACGGGTTTAAGCCAATGGAAAGTCTCTATTAGCAGACCAGCAACTACTCTGGGTGTTTGGGATCCCAGTGTAGCAATGAGCCTTTCACAGGGTGAACTTTTAAGTACAGAAACCATGTCCTGGGTTAACATACTTCAGTAAACATGAGCAGTTAAGCCAGAAGTAGAACTACAGAAGCCAAAAAGCAAGGTTAGTACATTTAGAGACTTCTCACAACTATGGACTTTGATGGATTAGGTCTTTGTTCTCATTTGGCCGGTGGTGCTGTCTACATGCTGAGTTTTATGGCCTGACTGGCACTTCCATCATGGAGTCAGTTGCGTTAAGGTCTGGGGCCCTTTACAGCTATTATCCTAATAATAAGATGTGGAGGCAGGAGGATCACAATTTTGAGGCAAGCCTTGGCTAAAAAATAAGAGTTGTCTCAAAAGAAAAAAAAACAGCTGGGAGATAGAGCTCAGAGGTAAAGCAATTGCTTAGCATGTGTGAGGCCCTGTGTTTAATGCACAGCAATCTAACAAAAAGAAAAGAAGCAAAAAAAAAAAGTTAAGATTGTAGCTCTGGGAGCTGGAGAAGATGGCTCAGTGGTTAAGAGCACTGGCCCACTCTTCCAGAGGACCTGAGTTCAAGTCCTAGCACCCACATAGTGGCTGACAACCATGTGTAACTCCAGCTTCAGGGAATTCAACGCCCTGTTCTGGCCTCCACAGGCACCAGGCATGCACAAAGTACACAGACAGACATTCAGGCCAAACACCAATACACATGAAATAAATAAATAAATAATATTGTAGCACTGGTGAACTTAATGTCTAAGGGAGGAATCTGACTTGCTAGGATGAATCCCAGGTGTGATGGCAATTTTGGTTGTCAACTTGACTACCTATCATTAAAACCCCAAAATGGCTCTGGATACCTGTGAGGGATATTTGTTTGACTAAATCATTTGAAGTGGAAGGATCCACTTCTTATCTGAATCTTTGAGGTGGGAAGGCCCGCTTCTAATTTGGCCCACACTTTCTGCTGGAAGCCTACATAAAGGACACGGAAGAAGGCAGCCTCCCTCACTGCCTGCTTGTCCTTGACCCTTGCTAGCAAGTCCACTCCCTCCACTGGCATTGGAGCCTACGTCTGCAGGATTCCAGTGTATATTGAAGACCAGCTGAGGCATCCAGCCTCGTGGACTGCAACTACTGGACTCTTGGAACTTCTGTTCATAGGTAGCCACTGTTGGGCTGGACCATAGCCTGTAAATCATTTGAATAAATCCATATATATATATATATATATATATATATATATATATATATATATATATTCTGATTTCAACCTGAATAACCCTGTTGTTTGTATGTATGTATGTATGTTTGTATATGTTGTATGGTACTCATGGGAAAAGTACTGCTGAAGGGAATGAACTCAGTTCTGGACTGCTGGTTTCCGGAATACCTGTTATAAAATATAAAGGTCTGAGAAGCAGTTGCTCCGGGAAAGATAACCCACACATCAGTGAGGGGCCTAACAGGGAGGAGAGGATACATCCAGTCAGAAAGAAGGGAAAACTAGAGAACAAGACTATTACAGGGGCTGGAGAAATGGCTTAGCGGGTAAGAGTGTTTACTGCAGAGGAACCAGAGTCTCTTCTTAGCACACCAGATAGGACACAAGCCCCTGCAACTCCAGTTCCAAGGGGTTCCATGCCCTCTGACCTTTGAGGGTGTCTGAAGGCACATGGTGCACATAAAGCCATGCAGCTACACATACATACATGATAAGAAGATGAATCATCTTAAAAGCTTTATTTGCAGAGATCAGGGAAGGGGAAGATAAGCAGCTGAGAGCTGTTGAAGATCCAGGAAGCAGCATCAGTGGGAAGCCTGACCGCCTCTGTCTCCAGGGACCATGAGCTGAGCAGTGGAGTTTACTGAACTCGGCTCCAAGTGGAGCTGGAGACCAGGCTCTAAGGGGAACTGCAGAGATGAATAATCACTGATGGAGTATGCAGGACCAGGGAAATTATACCCTGACCACTTCACTCTCACCTTCCTGGTCCCCATTTCTCTTATTGGCCACTACTTCTCAAGGCACAGCACATCCTAAGAATGGATGGGGGTCTCAAGAGACAGCAAACAACTGAGAAAATAGAGATTTAAGAGTTACGGAAAGGGCTGGAGAGATGGCTCAGTAGTTAAGAGCACTGACTGCTCTTCCAGAGGTCCTGAGTTCAATTCCCAGCAACCACATGATGGCTCACAACCATCTATAATGGGATCTGACGCCCTCTTCTGGGGTGCTGAAGACAGCTACAGTGTACTCATGTGCATTAAATAAATAAATATTTTTAAAAAGATAGGGGAGGGAGGATGGGATAGGGGGTTTTCGGAGGGGTAACAAGGAAAGGGGATAACATTTGAAATATAAATAAATAGCTAATAAAAAATAGCGACCAAAAAAAATTGTCAATAAATAAAACCATTAAATTATATGTTTTTGATTGGTTAAAAAAAAAAGAGTTGGGCTGGAGAGATGGCTCAGTGGTTAAGAGCACTGACTGCTCTTCCAAAGGTCCTGAGTTCAAATCCCAGCAACCACATGGTGGCTCACAACCATCCGTAACAAGATCTGATGCCCTCTTCTGGAGTGTCTGAAGGTAGCTACAGTGTACTTACATATAATAAATAAATCTTTAAAAAAAAAGAGTTACAGAAAGTATAGTGCCACACACCTTTAATCCCAGCACTCAGGAGACAGAGGTAGGCTGATCTTCATAAGTGGGAGGCCAGTCTGAGTTCTAACCCACCAAAAGCTATGTAATAATCTCTCTCTCTCTCTCTCTCTCACATCATTTTTGTTTTTTAGGACAGGGTTTCTTGGTGTAGCCATGGCTGTCCTGGAATTCACTCTGTAGACCAGGCTGACCTCAGATTCATAGATCCACCTGCTTCTGTCTCCCAAGACAAGATTAAAGGCATGTGTCACCACTGTCCAGCTAAGGCATATCTTAAAAGTTAAATAGAAATGACAAGATAATCCATGTAAGAAGATGAGGTCACACAGGGAGAAAAATCAGAACAAAAAAGAGAATCTGGGACAGGACTCTAAGGTATAACAACAAGGAACATGTAATGAACGTGGCCAGGGAAGATAGAAGAGAGGCCAGAGCCCAGAGTTCCGCAGGAAGTATGTAGGCAGGCAAGACTCAGACAGAGGGAAAGTAGGTGAGAGCTAAGCCACAGAGTGGATTGGACTGCTCTGGCCACAAAAGACTGTGGATCTTATACCTACATATGAGGGAATTTCGCTCAACCCTTTTATCTATTCATATCTATCTGTCTGTCTGTCTGTCTGTCTATCATCTATCTAACAACTATCTATCTATCATCTATCATCTATCTATCATCATCTATCTATCTGTCTGTCTATCTATCTCTATCTATCTATCTATCTCTATCTATCTATCTATCTATCTATCTATCTATGTCTATCTATCATCTATCTATCTATCTATCTATCTATCATCTATCTATCTATCTATCTATCTCTGTCTATCTATCTATTATCTATCTATCTATCTATCCATCATCTACCTATCTTCTATCTATCTATCATCATTCATCTATCTATCTATCTATCTATCTATCTATCTATCTATCTATCTATCTATCTATCTCAAAGTAGGTGCCACAAGTTTCTAGCCAGGCATTAGAAGACAAGAGCTGCCTGGAAGCCAGAAGGAGAGTGTCACAGTCAAAAGAGATGAGCGTGTAAGAGAAGTGAGCAAGGCAGTGAAGATGCGAAGAGCCTTGTCAGAGGGGCACACCGCAACAAGGTGCAAGAGCCAGGGTGCCTTGTAGTGAGAAACTAAAGAATTCAGAGGCCATCCTGAGTGATGACAACATGGTCATTACAGCATGGCGAGACTCAAGATGGCTCTACTAACCTTTCATCTCCCAGACCAGAAACTGAGCTCTGAAATAGGGCAGAAACTGTATATACAGAAAGGAGAGTGGAGGGAGGCGAGGAAAGGAGGGAGGGAAGGAGAAAAGGAAAAGAGGAGGGAGGAAGAAAGGAGCCTTGAGAGGCAGGATTGGAAGGACAGAAAATAAAGGGAATGGGGAGGAAAAGGAATCCTCACTCCAGAGCCTTGTTCAAGCCTCTCAGCATGGTGGGAGTCGAGAATCCCAGCACTGTGAACATCGTCTGTGAAGGCTACACAGGGAGATAACAACCCTTCTTATGGTCATTTCAAATAAGAACGAGCCATGCTTAAGGCTCAAGCATGCACACCCTTTCTCCTCTTGCTGTATGACCTAGTCCTCCCGGCATAGATTTTTCCCAGTAGCCTTTCTCCCTTTTCAGATGTCAACCTACAATTTTTGAGGAATTTCCAGAACAAGCCCATACAATTCAAGGCGTGTCTTAGCCACCTATGCAAGCTTTGAGATATGTGGTTTGACCTTACCAGATGCTAATCTTATCCAAGGCACTTCTGTAACCATCCCATGATCTCATTCACCAAAAAGAAGGGAGAAGAGAAGCCCCTTAGTGTCTCTCTGGACAAAATAATTTCAGGAGCACATACCCTATCAGCAGCTACGGAAGCTCCGTGGGTACCTGGAAGCAAGGGAACTGAAAACTATACCATACATAGTGGTTGTTTCATCAACCCAGTAGGCAGAGGTCCTGGCTCCTGTTATCTGGCCCTGCAACCAACCTTTGTTAGGATTTCATGCTGAACAGGCTACTTCCTGGTAGAGAATCAGCTGTATAATTTCAGAGAGGCATCAGCCCACAGCCAATGCACACGCAAGATAGGAATCCATTAGGGAGTAAATGCTGAGTCCTATTCAGCTCCATACTGGTCAGAACTGGACTTGTCATCAGATTGGGATTTTCTTTCTTTCTGATTTTCCTTTCTTTCCTTTATTTTTGTTTTCTGGGGTTTTTTTTTTTTTTTTTTGGTTTTTGTTTGTTTGTTTGTTTTCTGAGACAGGGTTTCTCTGTGTAGCCCTGCGGTCCTGGAACTCACTCTGTAGACCAGGATGACCTTGAACTCACAGAGATCTCTGCTGCCTCTGCCTCTTGAGTACTGGGATTAAAGGTGTGAGCCACCATCACCCAGCTTGAATTGGGATGTTCAAAGGTGTTTGCAAAACAGACTTAAGAGAAGGTTAATAATGCATTGGTAAATATTTTTTTGATAAATATTTTAAATCAATACATTTCCATTTAGGATTTGGGCTTCAGTTTTTTTTTAATTTTATACATGTGATGCATATGGGCATACATGTGAACGTTGAGTGTACACACATGCATGAAGAGAGCAGAGGTGAATGTCAAGTGCCTTCCTCGATCACTCTTTTGTTGTTGTCGTTGTAGTTTTGTTCGTTTGTTGTTTTTCCGAGACATGGTTTCTTTGTATAATAGCCCTGGCTGTTCGGAAGCTCATAGATCTGCCTGCCTCTGCTGGCAACAGAAAGCTTACGACACCACCACAAGGCTGTTTTTGTGATTTTTATAGTGTTTCTTTTTTTTTTTTTTGGTTTTTCGAGACAGGGTTTCTCTGTGTAGCCCTGACTGTCCTGGAACTCACTCTGTAGACCAGGCTGGCCTCGAACTCAGAAATCCGCCTGCCTCTGCCTCCCAAGTGCTGGGATTAAAGGCGTGAGCCACCACCGCCCAGCTTTATAGTGTTTCTTATTGAACCTGGAGCTTGGTAATTCTGATTCTGCTAGACTGGCTGAACAGTGAGCCCTGGGAGTCAGCTTATCTCTAGCTCCTCAGTGCTGGTATTACAGGACTGCACCCAAGCTTGGCTTTTCATGTGGGTGCTGGAGATCCAAACTCAGGTCCTCCTGTTATAAGAACTTTACCAACTGAACCACTTCCCCAGCCCCCTTATATGTCAGTCACTTTTTAAAAGTTGTGCGCGCACGCACACACACACATACACACACACACATGCACTCATGTGTAGAGATCAGAGGACAAACTGCAGGAGTGGATTTTCTCCTTCTGTCGATTCCAGAGATCACAGTCCAGTCATCAGGCTTAGCAGCAACTGTCTTCACGATGAGCCACCTTGCTGGCTTTCTATACCCATTTCTTTAAAATCTCACTAATGAGAATTGCGTGACTAAGCTTGTAAAATCCACAGGCTAATTCTGAGCTATTGTAAATTCCACAAGATCATATCTCTTTGGAACCAATGAACCAGGCTTCACTGCAACACTAAGACAGCCATACCATCCTTGTTCATCCAGCCAACACTGAGGGAGACCCACAGGCCTTTTCTTATTTGAAATTCCCCTTTGTGTTTTCTACAAATAGGCATAAACCATACTGTTTTCCCCTCTGTAGTGGTTTAAATAGGAATGGCCCCCATGGATTCATGTGTTTGAATGCTTGACCCTAGGGAATGGCACTATTAGGAAGTGTGGCCTTGTTGGAGTGGGTGTGGCCTTGTTGGAGGAAGTATGTCACTGGGGGCAGGCTTTGAGGTCTCAGATGCTCAAGCTATGCCCACTGTAGCATTGTCTTCCTGCTGTCTGCAGATCCAGAGGTAGAACTCTCGGCCCCTCTCCAGCACATGTCTGCCTGCACACCACCATGCTTCCTGCCATAAAGCACTAAACCTCTAAACTGTAAGCCAATCCCCAATTAAGTGTTTTCCTTTATAAGAGTTGCCATGGTCATGGTGTCTCTTCACAGCAAAGAAACCCTAACAAAGTCACCCTTCAACAGCAACAAGCTTGCAGGTCAAAGACTCAAGAAGGAGAGAGGTACCACAGACTGTCCCCATCTGGGTTCTCGCACTTAGTCCTTTCTCCAAGAACTGCTGTCTTTTCCCACCCCACCAACACCTTTGTGTATCCTCCATCACCAGCACTGTTCACAGAGACTAGACCAGGGAAAAAGAACATTTGACCAAGGGTGAACCAATTCCCTTCCCTCTTCTGAAAATGTGAATTACAGCAGAATAAGGCACTCTTGTAAATGAAACTGAAGGCAGCAAGTCTGGAAAAGCAGAAACCCTGGAGCAGGTGCGGTAGAGATACACCCTCAGGCCACTCAGTTCTACCTGCATAATACCTGCAAGGGACTTGAAACATCTGTATCATTCTCTTTCCTTGTCAAGGGTTATGTATTTCTCAAGAGCAAAGCTTTCTCCACCCGCCAGCTGAGCCCCAGATCAAATCAAACAACACCATCTGTTGAGCTGTTCACACTGGGAGCTGGAATGGTTTCAAACCCAAGCTTCAAGTCTCCTGTAGGCACCGTTTGGTGTTTAATTTAGTCAAAGTGGACACACAGGGAAGAGGGGCAAAGAGATCCAGCAAACCCCTCAAGTCTTTGAACTCCTACAGTGAGATCAAAGTTTAAATGGAGAGCCAAGAATGGATGTGCACATCTAAGCAGTTCTGGTCAAGGTATGGTCCCACAGTGATCTGGGCTTCGGTTGCATCCTGTAGGGTGACATGACAAGTTGTTGGGACTGTTTGAAATCTCTGGGAGACCAGCTCCCCTTGACTGGGGGCTTTCCTTCTTCCAGCATGAGATTCCTGGGGAAATTCCCATTTCCTTGAGGTGCATTGTTTTAACAGTTCATGAACTGAGAGACACAAGTGTCTCTTTAGAACTTCTCCATTTCTGCCAAAGCAGTTGTAGTATCATATGCATATATAATTCACAGACAGAATGTTTGTGAGGTATGATATGCTAACAATTCATGGAAAACCCAGTACAAAAGAACAGAAAGAGGGAAGGGGGACTGTAGCTCAGTGCTCGATGGAGAGTAACATTATCTGCCTTCTGCCTTGTGCATGAAAGAAGCTTCAGATCCGATCTCAGCACTGATGGCCACATTGATCCCAGCATTTGGGGGATGGAGAAAGAAGAGTCAGAAGATAATGGTTATCTACAACTGTACAGAGAGTTGGAGAACAGTCTGGGCTGTATGAGACACTGATGGCCACATTGATCCCAGCATTTGGGGGATGGAGAAAGAAGAGTCAGAAGATAATGGTTATCTACAACTGTACAGAGAGTTGGAGAACAGTCTGGGCTGTATGAGACCTGTCTCAAGGAGGTCGGGGTGGCCGGGCTGGGGATAAGAGGTAAAATGTAAAGAAATTTTCTTTTGACTTATTTGTGATTTTTGCTAGAATGTAAAGAATCCTGGGGGGTGGGGGAGGGACAGAAAACAGGAGTAAGTGTCAAGAACCAGATTTGCCCCAAGAGTATAGAAGGGTCCCAAGTACTAGAGAGTTTTCCAAACTGTGGGAGGAGAGAAGGGAACAGGATGTGAAACTGGAGTCTTCCAGAGCCTGAAGGAGACAATGAACTCAAACAGGAGCCCCCACCACAACAACTAGTATCACCAAAAAATGAACCAAACAAAAAACCGGATGTCACACCTTCCAGACTCTGCTGCCCTGAACGAATCAGGCCATACTTACACCTGCACACCCCACAAACCCACACTCCCCTACAAAGGGAAATGTTGCTATGGAGATAACAGGCAACACCTGCTGTGACCCTGAAACCCCACTCCACCCCAATGGCAAACAGGGACTGCAGAATGCTTACTGAGGCCTTCCCTCTCCCCAGGAAACCTTATAAGAAGGGAAACCCAGTTCTTTAGAACCCCCTGCAATGATTTCTGTGGCATTGGTAACTCTCCTAGTAAAAGTCCTACCCAAGGGACAGTCTGCCTCAGTGACCCTTTGTCCAAACTAACATAGTAGTGCAGTTCACTAGGCTAGCTCACTCCGAGTATCAGAGTAGAATAAAACAAAAATCCATATCTGCCGAGAATTCTGATTAGGGACATCTACTTAGAGACACTGGCCAAGCAGTGGTGGTGCTCTCCTTTAGTCCCAGACCTCAGGAGGCAGAGGCAGGCAGATCTCTGAGTTCAAGGCCAGCCTGGTCTACAGAGCAAGTTCCAGGATAGCCAGGATTATACAGTAAAACCCTGTCTTGAAAAACCAAACCAAACCCAAAAACAAAGGTTGTTGGGGTCAGAGCCTGGACTCTGGATCCCCCCACACACTCACCTAGATCCCCCAACTAACTAGATTTGTCCACTCATTCTCAAAAGGCCAACCAAACAGACAAATGTTAGGGTATAAACAAAACAAAACAAAAACTCATGGTCCAGAGTGGAGACTTGACGTTCTGGTTGGGCTGGTTCAAGCACTTTGGCTAAAGTGGGCTCACCTTAAGATGATGCAGAGATAGACAGGATAATTAGTTCCTCAGGGAGATACTGTACTTTTCCTACCAAGATTCCCTCCCCAAGTGCAGAAGCTCAGGGGTTGCAGTCCTGTAAGGGTCTTAAATCTGACACTTTTTCTGAATTATACAAAAAGACATGACTTCCCCTCTTCTTTCTCTCTTTGCTGTTCTTGTATTCATTATATTTATGTCCAGAAAACTTAGTGTACATTTAACCCAGTTTAGTGGCGAGTTCTTTAGCCTTTGCCTTTTTCAGTCTGGCAATGCGAGACACAGACTTAGGACCCAGGATGTTGCCTCCCCAGTGGCGGTGGATCTCGTCGTATCTGTCATTATGATTGGTCCTGATAGCTCCCACCAGCTGAGCCAGAGCACCCTTGTCTTCCGAGTTAACCTGTGTGAGGGCAACAGTGGTGCATGGCTTCCTGTGGACCAGGCACCCCAGCCTGGCCTTGCCCTTGATGATGCGGTAGGGCACCCCCATCTTTTGACACAGGGCAGGCAGGAAAACCACCAGCTCAACGGGGTCTACACCATGGGCGATCACCACCAACTGAGCCTTCTTGTTCTCCACAAAGTTGGTGACTGTACTGACTCTTGCTGGAGGACAGGCGGTCTCTTAGTTGGGACGTCCCCTTTGCCAGTGGCTTTCTTCTCAGCTCGGCCAGTAGCCTTTGCTTCTTCTCTTGCTTTGTTTCTGGCCTGTACTTGTGGGCAAGCTTAAGCATCTGAGTAGCTGTTTGTCTGTCCAGAGCTTGGGTGAACTGGTTAATGTCAGGAGGTACTTTGAGCCGCTCATAAAGGATGGCTCTTTGCCGCTACACCCTGATGTAGCGGGGCCATTTGACAAAGTGTCAAACTTTGTTGGGCTGGATGTCCCAATGCTGAAGTTCTTGGACCTTTTCTCAAACAAAGGATTGACTACATTTTTGGCCTCCTGTTTCTTTGGTAGGGGCCCACCTTCTTCCCCTTGGCCTTCGTTCCTTTGGGCAGCAATTTGCTGTGCTGGAGGAAAGCCTTTCTCTCTTTTCTAAGCATGTTTTCCTTAACACTTGGAGCTCCACCACCCAACATTTTGGGCTTCATTATCCTTTCTTTAAAGCCCCCTCCCTGCTATGTGGCTGTTTGTCCACATCTGCCTTCCATGTCAGTTCTGTCACATGATCGTTTGACATCTCTCCCATTCCTCCTTCACAGGCAGCTGCTGTGGCCCACAGGGGTTTTCTTTTGTTAGTTTTTTAAGATTTATTTATTATATTTATATGAGTACACTGTAGCTGTTTTCAGACACACCAGAAGAGGGCATCAGATTCTCTTACAGATGGTTGTGAGCCACCATGTGGTTGCTGGGAATTGAACTCAGGACCTCAGGAAGAGCAATCAGTGCTCTTAACCCCTGAGCCATCTCTCTAGCCCCATGTCCTTGAGCTTCTGTTTGAGTCCATTCTTACAGTTCTTTTACCAATGGGACTAAGAATCTCAAAAGAGACCCTGATTGATTTCCCCTGTAACCATAGTGGAAAGCAAATGTAGCCATATTGGAGAGAAGAACATCAAGAAAACACTGCCTGCCCTCCCTGATCCATCATCAAGATTCTGACATAAGGTTTAGGTTTAAAAAGAGTGCAAAAAGTTATGCCCTATTAAACAGTCTTGACCAAGGTGTGGTCCCACTCATCCCTATCATCATCATCACCACCACCACCACCACCATCATCCTCATCTCTGGTATAAGGTGGCTTGACAAGTTGTCAGAATTGTGTGAAATCTCTCTCATGGGGCTTTATTCCTCCAGCTAGTACAATGCCTCGGCCTTACCCTTCCAGCATAAGAGTCCCCGTTTTAGGGAGCTGGAGAGATGGCTCAGTGGTTAAGAGCACTGTCTGCTCTTCCAAAGGTCCTGAGTTCAATTTCCAGCAACCACATGGTGGCTCACAACCATCTTTAATGGGATCTGATGCCCTCTTCTGGTGTGTCTGAAGACAGCAACAGGGTACTCACATAAATAAATCCTTTTAAAAAAAAAGAGTCCCCATTTTAATTCCTGGCACTACAAAAATAAACAAATCAAATAAATGAATGTAAAAGAATTAGTGCTTTAGGAGCTGGGTATAAAGATATTACACACAGTTGAACATGATGGCACAGTCTGTTTCCAACACTTGGAAGGCAGAGGCAGGCTGAAATGTCAGGCTAGCCTGATCTACCAAAAGGAAATAAGTTAAAATTTACATATTACACACACACACACATACCCCATTGTAGGAAGAATGGCAAGACGTCTCAACAGGTAAAGACCCACATCACCAAGTCTAATGACCCAAGTTTGATCCTCAGGATCCACATCGGAAAGAGAAAACGGACTACTGAAGGCTGCCCTTTGACCTCTGCATTCACACGCACATGCACACCCTCAAACAGGTCACTAATACTGAGAAAGACGTTTTCAAGTTGTAGAAACTGTGCAAAGCTCAGCAGCTAGTGCTGTTTGTGCCTTCTCTCCCCATCTTGTCCCTAGTCTTTGCTTCAATCTTGACCAAATTCTAAAGACTAGTCTCTCCTATACCTTCCCGGGCTCCTATGAATTAACTTACAAAAAATAAAATAGAATTCATGTTTATCTGAAAGGAAAAAGCAGATGCTGGCCCAAGGATGTTGAGAGCTGTTCCCTTTCTGACAAAGAGGATCTATGGACACTGGAGAGGCAGATTTTTCCCACTGCCTCACCAAGACCAAGACCTTCAGCATCTGTGTGTGTGTGTGTGTGTGTGTGTGTGTGTGTGTGAGAGAGAGAGAGAGAGAGAGAGAGAGATCTTCTGTATGTATACAGGCAGTAGCCATGGAAGCCAGAGTCCCCTGGAGCTGAAGTTACAGGTGATCATGAGCTTTCTGACCCAGGTACTATGGACCAAATCCAGGGCCTCTGCTAGGACAGCAAGCACTCTTAACCCCTTGGAAACATGTCTCCTTGCAGCCCAGGCTAGCCTCAGACTTACTTGTAGCCAAGAATGGTTTTCAATTCCTGATTTCCATGCCTCTGCCTCCCTAGTACCTGGATTGCAGGTGAAGGGACTCCAGCCAGCCTGGCAGGCCTTGCCCTTCTCCCCAATTCCCTCTGCCTTGCTAAAAACCATTAGATTACATTCCTAAAGCTAACCACCAAAGTCCATTCCCTTATTTGGTTACTTCCTCCTCCTAAGACTGACTACCAAGGTCCAGCTATCCAAGTATAGAAGTCCAGCAATTAAAAGCCTCCTTTGACTCACCTAATAAACATTCCCAATTAAAATTAAACACTTTGTCCTAACCCAACCTTACCTTTATAAACCACCATTTTCTTACGCGTCAGGTCTGTCTCCTCTCTATCCAGAGGCAGCCCTTTGTTCCCCACAAGGACAAATATGGCTCTCCCACATTCTTTTCCCCTCATCTTCTATCTCCTGTCTTTGTCTCTTATCCCCTGCCCTCTGTCCCTCTAGGGCAAATAAATGTCCTTTGTGGTGAGAACTTGGTTTTAGGGGTCTTCCAGTCTCTCCTTTCAGCAGGTAGACACCACCACACCTTCACAGACCAGCTTTGAATGAACGTGGTTCCTTCCATCAGTTTTTGTCGTCTGGTTCTTCAGTTGTGTTTAACTGCACCATGACTCAGGAACACCTATTCAAGTTACTCTGGGTAGCATATTATAGCTCGGAAAAGGTCATATGAACCTTTCCTACCTTCCTGCCAAAGTCTTTGACAAATATTGTACCACTAAGCTACACCCCAGCCCTGTATTTCTGTAGTCACAGAGCATAGAAAGCCACAAATCAGCCAGGCATAGTGGCACAAACCTCTCTTTAATTACAGTACTCAAGATCTCTGTGAGTTTTAGGTCAGCCTGGTCTACACAGTGAGTTCCAGGACAGTCAGAGCTATGTAGAGTGAGACTCTGTCTCTAGAAGAAAACAAAAACAAAAGAAAAAGAAAACCACAAATCAATATATTTGATAAAGCTGGGTAAGGTGGTGTATGCCTGTAATCCTAGCATTAGGTAAATAAGATGGGAGGGTTGTCTCAAGATCACCCTTGACCTTAGTAGTTCAAGGCCAGCCTGACCCATAGTTCGAGATCCTGTCTCAACAAACAAGCAAGAAAATTCAATAAATTCCTTGGTAAAGGAAGTAGGTAGGTGCTAGGCAGTGATGGCGCACACCTTTAATCCCAGCACTTGGGAGGCAGAGGCAGGAGAATTTCTGAGTTCGAGGCCAGCCTGGTCCACAGGGTGAGTTCCAGGACAGCCAGAGCTACCCAGAGAAAACCTGTCTCAAAAAAAAAAAGGAAGTAGGTAGGCAGACTATGTACCAATTCAAGATTCTTTACTATAGGTTTCAGGTTTCAGAATATATATATATCCTATATGTAGTTTCTATATATGTATTTAAAACTTTATTATTTAAAAACTTGCAAATGAATAATATCAGATGCTGTTTTGTAGGATTCTGGTGTAGGGTTAATGAAGGCTAGAGGTCTTCAGAGTTTAAGTATACATTCCTTGTAGTCACGAGGATGCGAGGCCGGTTACAGAAACTGCAGCAAATAGTTATTAGAGGCACTCGGATAGGCCAAAGCAATTTTGGCTTCCAACCTACAACATTCCTCCGTCCACAATCACCATGATGTTCTACTCAGCCAAGGTCAGTCTGTGGGATCTTTAATAAAGACTTGTCTTCTTCTGAGAACTTCAATGCCATATATACTATTAAGGAAAAGTTTGAAAAATTCAACCACATTAAAATTACTATATTCAAGGCCAAGCATAGTGGCACTGCCTGTAATCCCAGCACTTGGAGGGGGAGGTTGGGAGGATCCTCTAAACTCAGAAAATTAAAAGTAGTCCAGGCAGCACATGGAACCCTGACCCCATGACATCCCCCCCCAATTATAGCATCTTTGGGCCAGGGTGCGGCTTAGTGATAGCTTGCTTCCTTGGCATGTTGGAAGCCCTATGTTCTATCCCTAACCTACAAAAGAAAAAAAAAACTAAGCCGGGCGGTGGTGGCGCACGCCTTTAATCCCAGCACTTGGGAGGCAGAGGCAGGAGGATTTCTGAGTTCGAGGCCAGCCTGGTCTACAAAGTGAATTCCAGGACAGCCAGGGCTACACAGAGAAACCCTGTCTCAAAAAACCAAAAAAAAAAAAGAAAAAAGAAAAAAAAACTAATGCATTTTCACCAAAACATATCAAAGAGAATTTGGAAAGATAGCCAATTAATTTGGGAAGTTGGGGCAGGGCTGGAGACATGGCTCAGCCATTAAAGGCTAGGCTCACAATCAAAAAAAAAAAGTGTATGGGTGTATACCTATGTATGAGAAGTTAGAGATAATCTCATCTACCTTTTTTATTTATTTGTTAAATCAAGACAAGGTTTCACTATAAACCCTGGCTCATCTGGACCTTGTGTAGACCAGGCTGGCATCCAGATTGAAGGGTCTACCTGCCTTTGCATTCCAAGTCCTGGGATTAGAGGTGTGAGCTACCACACCTTCATTTAGCCCACATGCACCTAGGTGTAGGAGCCTGCATAAGCCAGAAGACCCTCTGGGATCTGGAGCTAGGTTGCGAGCCACCTGAAGTGGGTGCTAAGAACAAACTCCACTTCTCTGCAAGAGCAGTAAGTGCTCTTAACTCTAGCTCTGAAAGTAGATTCCTGGGTTGAAAAACTTTGGAGAAAGTTGGGTATCTTAAACCTCCCAGGAACATGGCTCCTGTCATGTCACGAGGCTCTCAGAAGGCCTGAAACAACAAGTCTGTTAATTTTGTTTCACCAATCACTTTCCAAACTTGTTCGTCCTCTCTCCTCTGACAGGTGATGTCATGCCAGGCAGCTGCTCATCCCGCACCAGCAATGCCTTCTTGTTGTGTGTCAGAAGAGGGCATCAGATCCTAGCCAGAGATGGGTGCTGACGTGTACCCGGGTGGTGTTTTCCAGACACAAGTAGCTATGATTTCACAAGGTTAGGAATATTGGGATAAAGCTTTTATCGTTATCAACTGGCTCCGAAATTAATGTATTGACATCTTGTAAATTGTGATTTTATTGATATTTAAATTTGATTGGTTAATTAAGCATTAAGAGTCTTGCTTCTACCGGGTAATTAGGTGTTGAGATGGCTGATCGTGGGGAGTGTGGAGCATAGAGTGGAAGTGAGAGGAACTCAGGGCCCCTGCTGGAGAGATGGTCCGGTGAGGGCTGGAGAGTTGGTGGGCCAGCAGAATCATGGGAGTGTGATCTGAACCTGCGAAAAGTTGACAGGTCATTTTTTAATATTTCCCGCAACACTGGAGAGAAAATTTGGCAGTTGAGAGCACTTGCTGCTCTTCCAGAGGACCAGGACTTGATTCCAGTTTGTAACCAGAGCAGAGGGGATGGGGATGCAGTTCAGTGGTAGAGCAGTAGTTGCCCAGTGTACACAGGTCCTGGGTTCAATCCCAGAATAAGGAAACAAATTATGGGTCATCCCGACTATCTGAGATACACCACCCAATTATTTCTGACACTTAACTGGTAATACAGGCTCCTTTTAGTTTCTTTTTCAAATGTTATTATCATTTTGCGTGTATGAGTGTTTTGCCTACATGTAAGTTTGTGGTTCATGTGTGTGCTTGGTTCCAAAAGAGAGCATCACGTCCCCTGGAACTGGAGCTGTAGACAGTTGTGAGCTACCACTGTGTGCTGGGAATCAGACTCAGGTCCCCTGGAAGAGCTGCCAGTGAGCCACCTCTCCAGTTCAAGGCTCACTTTATAAGTGCCCCTCAGACAAGTTATGACTGCCCTAGGCTTGAATCGACACTTGCTTGGTCCCTGAGTTTTAGCTACATCACTGAGCAATCTGGCAGAAGGGAGAGAGCTCGGTCTCCAGGGATGATAAAACCTGCTCCAGCGGCCACCAACAGCAGCAGAGAGGAGGAGGCACAGAACGGGTTCGGCAGCCATAGAAAGAAGGTCCACGGTACTGTGGCACCTAGTCCAATACTAGGATTCGGTACCCTGTAACAGAGGGAGATGGAGCGACCTCTGGTGGCCTAAGAAAAGCTCAGCTCCGGTGCCGTGCTGAGGCCTGGGAAGTAATGGGTTTAATTGTAGACAACAGGGAGTATTGGGGGCGGGGCGCCTCAGCTACTCTCAGGTCATTCATTACCCTGCCTTTGCTCCATGCTTCTGGAACATTCATGACATTCAGCAACCTACATTTTTCTTTTGCCTTTTTCCTCTCTTTTATTATCATTTACTAGCTCTACTTATCCCTCCTCAAAGACGTCATAGAAGTCTGTATGTGGCTCAGTGGTAGAGAGCCATTGCCTCACAAGAAATCCTGAGCTTGGACCATTGAGATGGCTCAGCAAATAACGACCCTTGTCACCAGACATGATTACCTGAATTCCATCCCTAGGGACCACATTGGGGACAGAGAAAATAGACTCCTGAAAACTGTCCTCTACCTTTAACATATCTACTATGATATCCACATGCCCACTGACACACTTACATAAACAAATGTAAAAATAAATAAACAAGGGCTGGAGAGATGGCTCAGTGGTTAAGAGCACCTACTACTCTTCCAAAGGTCCCGAGTTCAGATCTCAGCAACCACATGGTGGCTCACAACCATCCATAACAAGATCTGACGCCCTCTTCTGGAGTGTCTGAAGACAGCTACAGTGTATTTACATATAATAATAAATAAATAAATCTTTAAAATAAATAAATAGCCAGGCGGTGGTGGCGCACGCCTTTAATCCCAGCACTTGGGAGGCAAAGGCAGGAGGATTTCTGAGTTCGAGGCCAGTTTGGTCTACAAAGTGAGTTCCAGGACAGCCAGGGCTACACAGAGAAACCCTGTCTCAAAAAACCAAAAATAAATAAATAAATAAATTTAACGTAATAAACCTTTTCAAGTTGTATCTTATTAAGTATTCCCCAGTTGCTTTTCTTGTTTTCTATTGTTACTTTCTTTGTATGTGTGCATGTGCTCGTGTGTGCATGTGTGTGTATGATGTGCCTGTGAGCATGTGCTCATGTGTGCATGTGTGTGTATGATGAGCCTGTGTGCAGTGATGCATTGCATACCACAGTCATGTGCAGAAGTCAGATGACAAATTTTAGGAATCCATTCTCTCATTCCTCCACGGATTCCAGAAATCAAATTCAAACCATCAAGCTTGCACAGCAAGCAATTTCATTCATGGAGCTACCTTACATATTTATAAAATGTTTTAATGCATGGAGCTGTCATTTGCTTAGTGTATAGCTCTTAAAAGTTCTTGTTACGCTGTTTATAATTACATCATTAGTCAATTTAGTCTTAGTACTTTAGATTCCTCTTTTTTCTTCTTTTTCTTTTTTGGTCTGTAGTCTTTACTTGTGGCAAGAGCCCTATGAACAAGAGGGAACAGAAAAAGTCAGCCAGATAGACAGCCAAATCTTTTTTTTGTTTCGTTTTGTTTTTTTATTGGGGGGAATGAGTTTCTAGGGGGTAGGCTTGGGGCCCTCACTGCACAGCTTGTTCATTGGCACTGCCTCCAGAATCCTGTGACTTCATCACCTCTGGACGCTGAGGAGGGCTGGAGAAGGGCTCTAGGCACAGAGTTTCAAAGGCGTCATCTGCTCGGAAGGGCAGGCCCACTGTGGCTGGGGCCTGTGGCCATGCTGTCTGACTAGTGAAGCCACACTCGCCCAGAGTTTTTCCATCAAGAAGCTGGTCATCCTTGTAGGGTCACTGCTCCTCTGGTGACCACTTGAGTTCGAACATGGTGTTCGACTCCTTGGAGTCCGTAAAGATCATGAGAAACACATCCGTCCCGGCAGCTGCTTCTTAGATTCCTCTTGAAATCAGTATTGCCTCTCTGACTCTCCCTGCATCTTATTACCATGTAGTCCTTGCTTATACCTTTGCTTAACTTTTAAAATATCATTTTTAGCCAGGTGGTGGCACGCGCCTTTAATCCCAGCACTTGGGAGACAGAGGCAGGTGGATCTCTCTCTCTCTCTCTCTCTCTCTCTCTCTCTGTGTGTGTGTGTGTGTGTGTGTGTGTGTCCAGCAAACATCAGTCATTTTCCTGTATCTATCAACCCCCCCCTTTCAAGCTCTGGGATTACAGGTTCATGGGTGGTCACATCAGGCTTTATTTGTGGGTGATGCGAATCTATATTTAGAGCCTCATGTTTGTGCAGTATTTTTTACCAGCTGAGCCATCTCCTCCACTCTCACAGTCTCCTTTTTTTGTGTGTTTGAAACAAGGTCTCATGTAGCCCAGGCTGGCTTCAAGCTCATCATGTAGCTGAGAATGAACCAGAGCTCTTGATGCACCTGCCTCCACCTCCCAAGTGCTGGGATTCCAAGTGTGTGCTGCCACATCCAGTTTGCTTTGAGACTGGGTCTATCTGTGTATTCTCAAACGTAAGGTCCTTCTGACTCAAGCGCTTCGGTTATAGGCATAAGCACTACCCCTTGATTATAGTCAAATGTATTTTATCTTATTCATTTAAGAACATTCATGGATGGGAACAGGAGAGATGGCACAGGAGTTAAGAGCACCCAGGTTCCTCTTCTAGCTTCCATAAGTACCCACACAAACATGTCAGATACATATAATACACCTTTATAAATAAATCTTAAGAGAAAGAAAGAGCCTTCAAAAAACTGGGCGTGGTGTGACTCCACTACTCAAGAAGCTGAAGCTATAGAACTGCCTCAAGTCCAAAGCTAACCACACCTAGTTAGTGAGTTCTAGGCCAGCATTGGGTATATAGCAAAGCCTAATCTCAAAAGAAAAAGTAATCAGCTTTACCTGTGGCATAAGCTTCTGTCTTAGTGAGGGTTTCTATTGCTTTGACAAAAATACCATGACCAACATACAGGTTGGGGAGGAAAGAGTTTATTCATCTTACACTTCTAGATCATAATCCATCATTGGGGAGGTCAGGACAGGAACTCAAGCAAGGAACATGGAGTCAGGAGCTGACACAGAGGCCATGGAGGAGTTCTGCTTACTGGCTTTCGGGACCTGCTATTTCATAGAACCCAGGGCCACCAACCCAGGGATGATCCCACCCACCCCCCTGGGCTGGGTCCTCCCGCATTGATCACTGAGAAAATGCCTTACAGTTAGATGTCATGGAGGGATTTCCTCACCTGTGAGTGTCCTTCCTCTATGATGATTGTAAATTGTGTCAAGTTGACAAGAAATCAGACAGTAAGTATAGCTCTAACCCCAGACACTCAGGAGGCAGGGATAGGAACATTAGATGTTCAAGTCCTACCTAGACTGTAGAGGGGTTTAGGGCCAGCTGGACAAGGTTTGGTTTTGTTTAGAATCAGAAACTCATGTAGTGAAGACTGACCCCAAACTAGCTATGTAACTGAGGCTGGTCTTGATCTCCTGATCATCCTACCTGGCTCAGCATCCCAAGTGCTGGGGTTACAAATGAGAGCCACCATGTTTGGCAGTTCAGGCAACTTAATGAGAGACTGTCTCAAGAAGAAAAGGGGTTGGTCAGATAACTTAGTGGGCAAAGGCGCCTATCACCAAACCTGAAAAGACAACTCCATGGGACTCAGGTGGTAGAAGAGAAATGACTTCCACAGCTTTCTTCTGACTCTACGTGTGTATTGTGGCTCTCATGGGCACACACATAGGTACATGCACACTCACTCACGCATGCACCCACACATACACACTTTCTCGTGAAATAGCTCTGAAAAAATTGAAAGCCAAGCAATAACATGTAAACCTTGGCACCCCTCACCTCCACATTGGGACTCACTGTCACCTCCACCCTGGGACTCACTGTCACCTCCACTCTGGGACTCACTGTCACCTCCACCCTGGGACTCACTGTCACCTCCACATTGGGACTCACTGTCACCTCCACACCGGATGCACTATCCTCTCCTGAGATTCACTAAGATCTGTTGATTCCAACTTCTAATCCCTCTTCATTATCTACAGCTACTTTCCTCCATATCTTGCCGGTCATTTTCTTTCTTTCTTTTTTTTTTGGTTTTTTGAGACAGGGTTTCTCTGTGTAGCCCTGGCTGGCTGTCCTAGAACTCACTCTGTAGACCAGGCTGGGCTCGAACTCAGAAATCCGCCTGCCTCTGCCTCCCAAGTGCTGGGATTAAAGGCGTTCGCCACCACTGCCCGGCCGGTCATTTTCTGTTTTAGTGGAAAAGTAGAGAGGAGTGGAGGTATAAGGAGATTTAGTTTTGTTTTTGAAACAAAGTCTTATTAATAGTCCAGGTTGGCCTCCAACTTGCCACATAGCAGAGGGTAACCCCGATCTTTCTCCACCTACCAAGTGGTAGAATTACAGGCCATCACACCTGGCTTCAATGCACTCCTTTAAACATTTTTTATCTCCATGCATTTCTCATCCCTTCCAACCTGTTCTCCATAGTGTAGGCAAGAGTTTTTTCACATGTAAATCTAACCACAAACTTCTAGTTTTTATCTCTCTGAGTTCATTATGCTCTCTGGACCACAGCCACTTGAGACTTCTCTGGTTCCTCCAGCATTTCTGGTTTGGATTCCTTCTGCCATAGGCTTTCCTATAAACTGTCTCTTCTTGGATGAGGACCCTCTTCTAGCACACTTTCCTGGTTACATTGCTACATTGCCAGCTCTTAAAGTCTGCTTCTTTGGTTGTCATCGGTTCCAGGACAGGTTAAGACTCCCAGTTGTATGCTCACCTTATTTCCTGTCCCTTTCCTTCCCTGTACTTGTCGTAGATGATAGTTAGATATTTGTTGTTGTGACGGTTTCATTAGTATCTGTCATCTCTAGCAGACCAGAAACCCGTGGAGGACAGAAAGCAAGCCTCTTCTCATACCAAAGTATCTACAGCTACAAAGCTTGATGTTATGATGCCTTACACACAGAGATGCTCAATTATGTGTGTTGGGTGCATGTATGTACATGCCTAGTCAAGTGACTGTATAACTCACAACAAAGTTGACCTGGAGTGTGGTGACCTCATAAGGACTGCGTTTCCGTCCTGTCAGAGCAGCCCATCCACCTCCCTCAAAGGCATCTCTCTGGGCCACTGTCATTTGCAACATATCATAGGATATACCACCTACTTGTTTGGCTTCTGAATCATCTGAAAACCACCTCATTCAACAATGTGGTCTATCAACTTTCAGAGATAGAATAATAATTGCCACTTATTCATTGACTAATATTTATTCCATGTCTATTCCTGACACATTCAGACACTGTGCGAGTCATGGGGAAATACAGATGAATAAAGGCTTCCTTGTTATTCTCAAGGAATGTATGGTTTTGAAGCACAGTTAGACATATATGCAAATTATAACTTCCTCCTTTCAAACACTAATATTCCAAGGCACACTCAATGTTTTAAAGGATCACAAAGTGACTATCAAAGCACATAGCAAAACCCTACTAAGAGAGGTGTGTATAGAATGACTACCCAAGGGACATACTTTTCAAGTCTTCTTCTTTTTTTTTTTTTTTTTTTCGAGACAGGGTTTCTCTGTGTAGCCTTTTCAAGTCTTCTAATCTCTCATTTTGGATCTGTTTATACCACAAGAAAACGATTTACTTGATGCTCTTAGGTCCCCTTAAAAAATAACCATTGTTAAGTGGCTTTCATGTCCTTGGCTTTTATTGAACATAGAAAAGGCTGTGCAGACCGTCTTAAAGGCTTTATTACATCACTGTTTCCTAATAAAGCCATGACAGTCTACCTTTGGAATTAAAGTGATACACAAAATGATGGTCCGTGTCCTCTGGTGAACTGATTCCATTGAGATAACATCTATTCATCATGACTATGGTTTCATTTTTCTTTAGCATCCAAGAAGCTCAGAACTAAATTTTAAATTCAGTCATTTACCACCAAGATAATTGTGGGTTTTTTAAGCTCTAATGTTTTATTTCTAGATTTTAGTTTAAACCTTTATATCAATATAGACACTAAATGTGCTAAAATAAACTTAACATGGGTAATGTGCCTAGGGAGGCAGGAGGCTTGAAACCCAATATGACAAAAACAAACAGAAAACCAGCAATTTGGTACGCTGTGCTGTCTTATATTTTACAGAAATAAATGTGAAAGTATATGACCTATGTCATGATCTTTAAACAGTTTGCAGAAATGGAAGAGGACTCAGAGAAAAGTAACCAAAAAGAACAGGAGGAGGAAGGGGAGGTGGAGGAGGAGGAGGAGGAGGAAGGGGAAGAGGAGGACTGGAGATGATAGTATGCCTTTATTGTCTAACCCCAAGTGTTTTGAAGTACTGTAACAGCCATCTTGGCAATTAGAAATGAGGAAAATCTGTTATAGAGATAATGTTAAAGCCAGATTACAAGAATCTCAGCCACTAATATATGAATAATTACAGAAAGGCTTTGAATGGGGAAGTGTTGTTCTGATTGCTCTATTGATGATATATTTGAAAGCACTGGAGTTACTCCCCAGGAAAATAACCAGAGTTTCCTAAAGCAGAACCTCCCTGTTTTCTATTCATTTGCAGAATATCAACAGCATTTTCTAGCCAATAGCAAAGAATCTCGATGGACCTGAGGAAGAACCAGCCTGAGTTGTCAAGTTGGATGAGGAAGCCAACTGCTAAATCAGCTATCAGGGGAAGCTCCTAACACCCTGGTACCACTTGGTTAGACAGCTTAAGCCAGTGAGTTTTCTGGTAGTTTTTGTTTTTGTTTTCTCTCAATTCTTTTTGCGTAACACATATCCATTTAGTGAGCCGATTAATGGCCGGGTCATCTATTTCCAAAATACATTCATTTGTAACACACCTCCTCTTCCAATTTTGCCCATGATTGCACAGGGTTCGTGGATTAAATAAAGCCTATCCTTAGATAACCCGGCTGTTTGTGAAGATTTCCTGCGACTCAGAGAAAATCCCTTGATAACCCTTTAGAATCACCTCTTTTATCGGTCACGCGGCCAAGGGAACCCGGGTCTCCCTAGGTCTCTCCCTCCCCCATCCCCCGAGGCCCCTGCCGCGCAGGTGCGAAAGACCTCCTAGGCCACCCCGGCAGAGCGGGTGAAGGGGGGCCCTGGGAGGGGCGGGGGCGGGGGCGTTGCTAGGCGACCACGCTCTCCGCCCAGACTGGCCCACTTCCTCCGCAGGGGAAACCACGGGCCGAACCCAGGCTTGCGGGCCTCCTAGAGCAGCCCTTTTCCAGCTGACTCCCCTCCGCCGGGCGGTGGCGCACGCCCGTGACGTCACAAGAGGCGGGGCCAGCGCGGCTGCCGGGTGCCGGAGGCGCCATTGGAGCCGGCTTGGCTTTGGAGCCGTAGCTGAGGAGTTGGATTCAGGGCCGCCCTTGCTGCCGCGTCTGCGTCTGGTCTCTGGCCCTTTCGCGGGATGGCGTGCGGGGCGACACTGAAGCGGCCCATGGAGTTCGAGGCGGCGCTGCTGAGCCCCGGTTCCCCGAAGCGGCGACGCTGCGCCCCTCTGCCTGGCCCCACTCCGGGCCTCAGGCCCCCGGACGCCGAGCCGCCGCCGCTTCAGATGCAGACGCCGCCGGCGAGCCTCCAGCAGCCTGCCCCGCCCGGCAGCGAGCGTCGCCTTCCAACTCCGGGTAACCTGCGCTTCTGCTGCGGACTTGGCAGGGAGCCAGGCCGGGGCGTGGGGGGCGGGGAGGGTGGAGAGGTCGTGGACACCGGCCGAAATCACCTCAGCACCCCATATCGGCCGTGGGAGAAAAAGGAACTGGGGTGCTGCTGAGCTCGGTTGCTTCCGGGGACGAGAGACATCCGGGAAGGGCAGTGACCCCACAGTGTCGGTTTTCGGGTTTCCTGGAGCTGGAGAGTCTGAGGGGTGGGTTCCAAGCTGAGGTGGGGATACCCCAGACCACCGAAGACTCTCGGTGTCCCTGAAGCTCCCCCCTGTCTCCGCTTGTGCGGAACCTCCCAGGAGATCCAGTGGGCCATGGAAAATTGGATTCTGCTCACGAACCCAGCCATGAGTGGGGCGGGAGACGGATTAGAGGGGAAGGGGCGTGAGTGTATGTAGCGCCGCACGGTGCTGGAGCTTTTAGGGAGACTTGATTTCTAGAATTCTTTAGGGAGCAGAAGCCATGGGATACGATTTCAACCAGACGATTTCTTAGGGGGACTGACCTTGTTTTATTGTGTGGCTATTGTCTTGTTTCGGGTATGGCTTGAAGAGAGTAGTTGGTTGGCTAGTATTTGAGAATCCTTAAGTATACAGAGATTCTGTACTCAAAATTCTAATATCTAATACAGTGACTCGACTTGAGTAAGGCACTTCATTTTAGCCAAGGCAAAAGAAAGGACTCATGTGACAGTAAAGATGCCTATCATATTGCAGTAGGAGGAGGGAAAGCGCTTCAGCATTCATATTCAGCAATTTAAAAGAACCCAGAAATATCCCTCAAAAGTGGATTTGGGCAAGTTGTTTCTTTGGTTTTTTTCTTCTTCTTCTTGTTCCCCAAGCATTAGGGAAACCTGCAATCCCTTTAAGTCATTTTTTCCCTTACATCTTTCAGTCTCTAGTGCCTCGAGCTTTCATTTCCTCCTTCCTCTGCCTAGCCGCTCAAGGATACTGCTGCCACCAGCCGACCTCTCAGGCTTTACCCGTGTTCACGTCTAATCATACACTTCCTTTAAACTGTGGCTCTGCTCTGTCCACCAGGTCCACTTTCTATATCTTTTCCTTGAGTTTGTTAATCTCAATAGTCTTTTGCATTGCTGATTTGTGACAGTGTCTCACTCGCTAGACTGGTCTGGAACCCACCGTGTGGCCCAGGCCTGTCTTGAACTCAGCAGTCCTGCCCCAGCCTCAAAAGTGGCTGGAATTACAGACTTGTAGCCCATCATGGCTGATTCCAAGAATCATTTCTAAATAGAATCTTACATCCATTACCTAGTCTGACCCACAATGCAATCTTTTCAATTTAAATTCCCTCATGACTTAATGTTATGTATAGTCCTACACACAAAATGAACAGTTGGAAGGTTTTCTTTTTTTTTTCTTTTCTTTTTTTTTTTTTGCTTGTTTGTTTTTATGAAGGGCCCCAAAAGCAGGGGACAGGCAGGACTGAGACAGGAAGATCGAGTGAACCTAAAAATTGCACACCAGCCACATAGGAAGACCCCATTTCAAAAAGGCAGTAGTATAGATGTCTGTTTAAACAAAAATTTTGTTTCTTCAGTACTTAACTTTCTATACCATTTATGTTGTGGTTCAGCTGACATGTTTAGTGATCATTTTAAAATGTGTTCAAAAACTGAATATGGCAGAGTCCTGTAATGAGGTCTTCTTTGTTGTTGGGGATCCTGACTCTGAAAACCAGAACCTCAGTTTTCTCTGGGGAAACTAAATGCTCAGAACTCAGTTACATTTTTTAACTTTTTAATTTATTAAATACACCCCCCAAACCTTGCTTCTTAATGTTTATTGGATTTTTGGTTCTGTCAGTCATGAAAGAAACATGAAATATTAATACATTACTTAATGCTTTAGCTTAAGTAGAACATGTCATCTGGATTCAAGAATAAAATAGAGATGTTGCTAGTTGCTCTACAAATAGACTAAGTGGGTTTGGCATCCCATACTGTAGTCTCAGCACTTGAGAAGCAGAAGCAGGATTGCTACAAGCTCAGGACCAGCCTGGTCTATGTAATGAATCACAAGCTACCTAGAGCTTATCCAGACGCTATCTCAATATACCAAATAACAATGATGTCATCTAAGGGGAAAATCAATTAACAGTAGGATTTTATTTTCCTTCTCTTCTTCCTCCCTGTTTTTGTGGGTTGGTTAGGGAAGACATATAATCCAAGCTGGACTTGAAAAATTCACTAGACAACTAAGAATGCTCTTGAACATCCTTAGTTCATGTGTTGCCTGGTTTGGAGTCAATCTGATTTTGAGTAGCATCCCACTTGTTATTGCCATGTAGCCACGCTTGAGTTTGAACTCCTGTTCTTCCTCCCTCTACCTCCTGAATACTGAGTAGGATTACAGACTCCTGTTACCATGCTTGCTTTAATTCTGAGTTGGGGGAGGGAGGGCGTCAAGACAAACTTTCTTGAGGTTTCTCCTTGGTCAAGCTCCACCTGCCTCTGCCTCCTGAGGTGTGCTCCTCCTTCCCCCACATAAGGCTGAGTCTTGAAAGGCATTTAGTTTTGTCTTATAGTAACCCAGAAACATTTGTTTTAAGGAGGAATTTAGCCTGATAAATAACCTGGTAGCTAAAATCTAAATAATAGAATTGAGGATTAACATCATAAGTGTTATAAAGAAATTTGCATAGTTAAAAATAAATGCTGTTTCCTTTTTTGGGTGGTCTTCAGAAGAAAACTGTTTTCTTCCTATATAAGAGAGGAAACTTAGAAACTGTGTTAGCAGCCGGGCGGTGGTGGCGCACGCCTTTAATCCCAGCACTTGGGAGGCAGAGGCAGGAGGATTTCTGAGTTCGAGGCCAGCCTGGTCTACAAAGTGAGTTCCAGGACAGCCAAGGCTACACAGAGAAACCCTGTCTTGAAAAACCAAAAAAAAAAAAAAAAAGAAACTGTGTTAGCATCTCAGACTTGGTAGTGGATCCTACCAGCCTAGAAGTGTGTATTTCCATTGTTCACTTAGCTGCTCAGGAGCAGGTGGAATTGGTCAGAGCCTTCTGCCCTCATACTTGTCCTTTCTTGTTTCCTGGCAGTTGCTTACATCCTTGTATTGAATGAATCTGGCAGGTACGCCCTTGAGGAGTAGGACTTTAAAAAAAAGAAGCTTTCCTGTATGCAGGCGTCTAGAGCCTGAATTTCATGATTTTTTTGTTGTTGTTGTTGGTTTTTTTGTTTTTGTTTTTCGAGACAGGGTTTCTCTGTGTAGCCCTGGCTGCCTGGAACTCACTTTGTAGACCAGGCTGGCCTTGAACTCAGAAATCCTCCTGCCTCTGCCTCCCAAGTCATGATTTTTTTTTATAAAGATTTATTTATTATTATATGTGAGTACACTGTAGCTGTCTTTAGACACACCAGAAGAGGGCGTCAGATCTCATTACAGATGGTTGTGAGCAACCATGTGGTTGCTGGGATTTGAACTCAGGACCTTCGGAAGAACAGTCAGTGCTCCTAACCGCTGAGCAATCTCTCCAGCCCCAAATTTCATGATCTTGTTAAAGGAAAATGTTACTGTATTCTAGCATGTAGGCAGAGTTGGTTTACCTGATTATACAACTACTGGACCATCCTGTCACTGGCACTATTACCTGTTCAGTGATTTTGATTCTCATTACCTGTTTATATGACTTCCTAAAATTGCTCATAGCAAACAGAGCAACATTATCACCACCTCCCACCCCTGACAAAATATGGTTACAAAGCAAAGTATACACTGGAACAATTTGAGTTGGGGAATATAATTTCCTTGGTTTTAGATAGGCCTGTGTAGCTGGTTGGAGCTTGTTATATAGGCCAGGATGGCCTTGAACTTTGCAGTGATCCTCCTGCCCCCACTCCCACCTCCCTGTATTAGAATCCTCGGCATTCAGCACCATGGATGCAGTCTCTGTTTTTGTTATTGGGGTGCTATATATTATCTAGAAAAGGAACACAGTATTTTGTCACTGTATATAAAACTTGAAACCCACATCCTTCTAGACGCTTGTCTCCAGGAATACAGTTTTATAGTTAGTTGCTAATTGGTGTTTCCTGCTTGTTAGCAAATTCAGTTTGTGATGACTGACTCAGAATAATCATTTGACTCCTGGCAAATATTGCCTGTTATAATACCACATTTCTTTTTTTTCCTGTACGGAATATTGAACATAGATTGCATGTGAAGACAGTGCTTTATCACTGAGCTGTATCCTCAGCCTCAACTTTTTGGTTTCCTTTTTTCTTTCTTTTCTTTGTAGTTTTTGGTTTTTTGAGTCAAGGTTTCTCTCCAGGTAACAGCCCTGGCTGCCCTGGAGCTCACTTTGTAGACAAGGCTGGCCTTGAACTATGGAGATCCACCTGGCTCTGCCTCCCTAAGGCTGGGATTAGAGGTGTGGACCACCTCTTGTTCAGCTGCTTGGGCTGGCCTTCAGTTTATTCTTCTCTCCAGTGTAGGCTTGCCTTGGCCTCTAAAGAAGCTGGATTACAGGTTGGCATCACTAGGCTAGGCCTAGCTCAGAAATGTTTTGGTTTTGAGACCATGCCTGCCTCCAGAATATTTGTTTGTTCTGAGACAGGGTCTCACTCAGCCCAGACTGTGTTGGAACTTATTGAGTAGCCCAGGCCAACCTTGACCTACCATCGATCCTCCTGTTTCTATTTCCCAATCACAGAGATTACCAGCTACCAAGCCCAACTTGTTTTTTTGAGATGGTGTCTCATGTAGCCCAGACTGTTCTCAAACTGTGTAATCAAAGATGATTTTGGGTTCTTGATTCTTCTGCCTCCCACCTTCCAAGTGCTGGGATTACAGGCATGGGATTGCCACCATACTCAGCTCAGAAACTTTTTTCTTTTAAGAACTTATTTCTATTTTAAAGTGTGCTCATGTGCATGTGAGTGCAGGTGCCTACAAAGGCATTGGGGTCCTCTGGAACTAGAGTTACAGGCAGTTGTGATCTGCCTAAAATGTATGTCCTGGGAACTGAACTCAGGTCCTCTGGGCATACAGTGTTTCTTAATCTCAAAGCCATCTCCCTGGCCTTCTAAGAATCACTTTTTTTGTTATTTGTTTTTTGGTTTGGTTTTGGTTTGTTTGTTTGTTTATTTGTTTTTTAAGATTTATTTATTTTATGTATATGAGTACACTGGGTGTCAAATCCCATTACAGATGGTTGTGAGCTACCATGTGGTTGCTGGGAATTGAACTCAGGACCTCTGGAAGAGCAGTCAGTGCTATTAACCACTGAGCCATCCTTCCAGCCCCCCCAGTTTGTTCTTTAGAGACAGCATTTTTTTTTGAATAGTTAACCAAATATATTTATGTATATGAAACTCCCAATTACATAATGCCAAATTACAATGATAAAGTTTTATCCCAATATTTCTAACCTCTCGGCACACCAGAAACACATCTGACGCCATCTGGATCTATGCATCTCCTCCTCCTCTGCTCCCTTGTCAGCATTTTTCTGTGTAACAATCCTGGCTGACCTTAACTCACTTTGTAGATAAGGCTGGCCTTGAACTCACAAAGATCCACTTGCCTCTATCTCTTACGAAATTAAAGGTTTTTGCTATCATACCTGACTCAAATACTTTTAGTGAGCCTTGATAATCAACCCCACACAGTAGCCATCTGCTCCTTCGGCTCCTTCCCAGTGTCCAGGATGTTACACATAATGTTTGTTTTTCTATCTACCATCTTCCCCAAAGATCTTTAAAGTCTCAAGGAACAAAACCTTAATTGTTAAAAAACCTTTAGTGATAAGCATAAATATAAAGCACAATACTGTGCTTTGTAGAAATGTAAAACTTGCTAAGCTAAGGCAGGGGGATTGCTGTGAGTTGAAGGCTAATATGAGCCACAGTAAGAGCCAGACATGGTAATACACATGTTTAATCTGAGTGCTTGGGAAATAAGGGGATCGTCAGGAGGAGTCCATGGTCATCTCAGCTATACAGCAAGATCAAGGCCAGGGTAGGCTACATGAGACTGTCTCTAAAACCAAAACAAATTAAAAATAACAACATGGTTTATTTTACTTAAAATTATACTGGTGAATCCAGCAAAATGCAGGTATGACTTGCTTGCTTACCACAGGAAAAAGTTAAGGAAAATGGTTGATAGGCATAACCAGAATAGCTATTATTTAGGAATTAAACTTTTTTGAGATTTTCTTATTTTTGTTGTTTGTTTGTTTTTTGGTTTTTCGAGACAGGGTTTCTCTGTGTAGCCCTGGCTGTCCTGGAACCAGGCTGGCCTCCAACTCAGAAATCCGCCTGCCTCTGCCTCCCAAGTGCTGGGATTAAAGGCGTGCGCCACCATCGCCCGGCAAGATTTTCTTATTTTTATTTTATGTATATGAGTGTTTGCCTCTGTGTGTGTGTGTGTGTGTGTGTGTGCATGTGAACCACTTGCACAGCAAACACTTTTATATACTAGGCCATCTCATCAGCTCCAAAGTCAGAATAAGAACTGTGTTTTGAGCTGTATGACTGGTTTATACACTATAACATTGACCTGTTAACATAAGGATAAGGAGCCGGGCGGTGGTGGCGCATGCCTTTAATCCCAACACTTGGGAGGCAGAGGCAGGTGGATTTCTGAGTTCGAGGCCAGCCTGGTCTACAGAGTGAGTTCCAGGACAGCCAGGGCTACACAGAGAAACCCTGTCTCGAAAAAACAAAAAAAAAAAAACATAAGGATAAGGAAAAGCTTAGGACCCATATAATAAAGGGCTATTTAGAATACCTTCTTTGGACTGAGGATGTATCTCATTGGCAGACTGCTTGCCTAGCATTTAAGACTCAGGGTTTGAAGCCCAGCATCTTGTAGAATAAAATAAGATCTCTCTTGCCTAAAAGTTTGTAGATGGGAAGTTTGAAGAATGACCATAAAATGAATATTCAAGTTCATTTTCTTTTTCTACTAGAGCAAATTTTTCAGAACATAAAACAAGAGTATAATCGTTACCAGAGATGGAGACATTTAGAAGTTGTTCTCAGTCAGAGCGAAGCCTGTACTTCAGAAAGTCAGCCTCCCTCCTCGGCACTTACTGCACCAAGTTCTCCAGGTAAGCAAACTTCCGTGTTAAAGATGTATTTTCAGAGGCAGGTGGATTTCTGAGTTCGAGGCCAGCCTGGTCTACAGAGTGAGTTCCAGGACAGCCAAGGCTACACAGAGAAACCCTGTCTCGAAAAACCAAAAAAAAAAAAAATAAATAAATAAAGATGTATTTTCAGAGGTTGTGAGCTGGGTTTGGTGGTACACGCCTAGCATACTTTGGAGGCTAAGGCCAGAATTGTGCACTTGAAACCAGCTAGTGATCCCTAGCAAGACCCTATCTGAAAACCGTTGGTTTCTCTTTAGCTGCAGTGTCTCCTTTAGCCAGTTGTGCTGTATTGCTTTTCATTCCTGTGACAATGTACTTGACAGGAGCAACTTCAGGCAGGAAGGCGTTATTTTGGATCATGGGTTAAGGTGGTTTTGTCTTTGGCAGCAGAGTCATGGTGAAGTGGCTCGGTTCATGCAGTGAGCCTGTGGCTTCCTCTTCATATGGTATAGACCAGGAAATGGGGTGACGTGGAACCAGATGCAGATAAGAACTTTAAATGCCTGTCCCATTGACCTATTTTCACCTGCTAGGCCTCATCTTTTAAAGACATGACAGCCTTCAAAATAATGCCACAAGCTAGGAAATATTGGCTGTGGAGATGTTCTAGATTCAAACCAAAACATGGAACTAGGTTATTTCTTATTTACACCTACTAATTAAGTTTTAGGGGAAAAATTTCACTTTAAGGTTTTGCTTTCGGCTTGGACAAGTTGTTGATAAAATAGAGTCTCACATACAGCCCTGGCTAGCCTGGAACTCCCAGAGATCCTCTTACCTTTGTCTCCTGAGTGCTGGAATTAGAGTTGTGTGTCACCGTGCCTGGTCCTGTGTTTCGTTATCTAGACAAAACTTCAGTATATATCCTTGGCTGGTCTGAAGGCCAAGCTGTTCTTCAGCATGTGGCAGTCTTCTTGCATGCTGACTACACTCTTGAGCCATCACTCCCAACAAGGTCCATTGCTTGTGTGCATTAACTGTATTTCAGGTGCGTAAGTAGCAGTCACATGTGGCTGCTGCATTGGTGTGCTACTGTAGGAAATTTGTTCTAGAAAGTTCTCTTGGGCAGTCCTGCTTTGTAACCCTGACATGTGGTTTGCGGGGGCTATGCTCAAAAATCCCAGGATTTGAGGTTGTCTTTGTCACTTAGTGTACTAGACTTGCCTGCTATGTCCCTGTCAATGGTCAGCAGGCCAGTGTTGCCAACCTCTAGAAAAGTTTGTTTCCTCAAAGTATTCAGTTTCTTAACAGTTTTAAAGTTAAAAAAATATCTTGCTTAAAAGTTATTGACTGAAGCCGGGCGGTGGTGGCGCACGCCTTTAATCCCAGCACTTGGGAGGCAGAGGCAGGAGGATTTCTGAGTTCGAGGCCAGCCTGGTCTACAAAGTGAGTTCCAGGACAGCCAGGGCTACACAGAGAAACCCTGTCTCAAAAAAAAAAACAAAAAAAAAAAAAAAAAAAAAAAAAAAAAAAAAGTTATTGACTGGTACCTGGCTGTTTGAGCACTCAGGAAGCAGTGTCAGGCAAATCAGGCAGAACTTGCTGAGTTAAAAACAGCCAGGGCTATAGAGAGAGAGACCCTGGATTTTGATTTTTTTAAATTTTTGTTTTTCAAGGGGGAATGGTAGAAAGAGGAGTGAGAGAGAGAGAAGATTGTCTCCCGATTAATTTAGTGGTTCCGAGAAGCTTGGTGGGTAGAGGTTTTTTTACTTTGAGGGTGGTGGGAATGTTTTAGGACTAAAGGGAGTTGCACAGCATGATGACCGTACTGAATGCTACTGAAATTTTCACTTTGAGGACTGGAGAGATGGCTCAGAGGTTAAGAGCACTGACTGCTCTTTCAGGGGTCCTGAGTTCAAATCCCAGCACCTACATGGTGGCTCACAACCATCCGTAAGAGATCTGACGCCCTCTCCTGGTGTCTGAAGACATCTACAGTTTACTTGATTATAATAATAAATAAATCTTTTAAAAAAATTTTTTTTTCGCTTTGAAATGAATGGTTATTTCCATGTGGATTACTCTGCAGTGCTGAGGATCAAATCCAGAGCCTTGTACAAGAATGTTCTATTAGCTGCACTGCCAGCTCCTCTCCTTCTAAATTCATTTTCTTTGTGTGTGAGTGTTTTGCCTGCACGTGTGTCCGGATACTAGGGGAGTGCCTAGTACCAGCAGAGGCTAGAAGAGGGCATCAGATCCCCTGGAGCTGGAATTAGATGGTTATAAGCAAACATGTGGATGTTGGGAATTGAACCAGGGTCCTCTAGAATTGTAGCCAGTGAGTACTCTTAATTGCTCCAGCATCTTAAATATTGTTATTATTTATTTTTGTTTTTTTTAAAACAGGCTTTCTCTGTGTAGCCCTGGCTGTCATAGAACTCCCTTTGTAGACCAGGCTAGCCCTGAAATCACAGAGATCCACCTTCTTTGAGTGCTGGGATCAAAGGTGTGCACCACACCCATCTATGGAAATGTTATTTTAAATGAGACAGTGATTTTAAAACTTTTAGAGAGAAAGGGTGAAGTCTCTTATTTTGTTTTTTAATTTGGGGACAGAATCTTAGTAAGTTGTCCAAGATTTGTTTGGGTAAATTCCTACCTCATACTCCATAGGATCTGGAAATAAATACTTTTAAAATATGTAAATGTAAACAGATAGGACTTTTTATTACATTCATTTATGGTGGGAGGCAGATGTGCTTATGCCATGGCATGCATGTGATGGTCAGAGGAAAATTGTACAGAGAGTTGGTTCTCTCTGTACATAGTCTGGGTTCACTCAGACTCAGGTCCTCGGGCTTTACCCACTGAACCATCTCACTGGCCCAATAATTCTAAAGTAGCAGAAACTGTGAATAGAGAAATGGTTGCAGATGTTGGGTAGCCTAGTGTTTTGGTCATGTTTCATTTGTAAAGGAAAAAAAATACTTTGTTTAGTTTAAGAGAAAAAAATCACAGGGTTTGTTGTTTCAGGGTGGAGAGTAGCTTAAACACTGAAGAAAGATTCTACACAAATGCATGAGGATAGGCTGGGTTATGGCTTGGTCTTTATGCAGGATTATATGCTTCACCAGCCCGTGGTACCTGTTACTCCCATTGCTAGCTTCAGCATCAGGCTGGAATCAGGCTGCTGTTTGCTTTGTTTGGCCTCACTTCCAGAGTAGAAGCTTGCTATATAACCTTTATCCCTCCCATGTTTGCTGAATACGATGAACATGATTGATAAAACAAATTCACATCTGAAATAGCTCCCAAGAAGCTGAAAATTACAGTTTTGATGTTCATGGCCTCTACTGGTAAATTGACTAGAAAAACTGAGGAAGACATTTAGGAAGAGATTCGTTAAGTAGCAGAGACTGGCCCTGGCTTTAATTCCTGGTCTTCTGGCTCCATGTTGGCAGCGCTGGGTTTGTAGGAGTCGGATTAGTCACAAGAGGAGCATGAGTTAATAAAGGTGTGATGACTGGCTAGAGATGTGGCTCAGTTGGTAGAGTGCTTGCTTAGCATGCACGAAGCCCTGGGTGGGATCCTCAGCACAGAATAAGTCAACACAGGAATCCCAGTATTTGGGGAGGTAGAGGCAGAAGGATTAAAGATTATTTGAGGTTACTAATAAGTTCAAGGCCAGCCTGGACTTCTTGAGACTATTTCTAAAAGGGAGTGGTAAGGGGTTAATATTAGTGACTTGGTTTATATTGCTGATCAAATCTAAAGGTCCTCACTTGCATACTCCTCTGTCTGTCAAAATCAGTTGTGGATCCTAAGAGTAAAAGATGCCTGGGCCCTGACCTGCTACAGAATTAAATTATCAGAAAGTGTAGTTTTGATGTTTGTTTTACGGTCAGACATTTCAAATCCATAGTGCTCCAGGATAGCAATGAACAAAGTTCAAAACAAAATCACCAAACCTAAGAGAGGCAGGGTGTGGTAACACACACCATTAGTCCCAGTATTAGGAAGGTAGAGGCAGGAAGATCTCTGTGACTTTGAGGGTAGTCTGGTCTACAGAGTTGAGTTCCAGGACACCCAGGGCTCTATATAGAGAAACCCTGTCTCAAAAAAAAAAAAACAAAACAAAACAAAAGTGAGATGTAAGCTCACATTTGTAATCTTATCACAGAGAGGTGGAAATAAGCAAGATCCCTGGGGCTCCCAGAGCAGCCAGGCTAGCCCACCTAAAGCTAAGAGTATTCGTATGAAGGTTGTTAATTCTGAACCTCAGAACTGGAATATATTGTATAAAGAAGACTTATCTTTTGGGAGATATAGGCAATCTGGGGCTAGACAAAGGAACACTCTAACCAGCTTTTATTTTTATTTAGAGACAGGGTCTTGTTAAGTTTCCCATAAACTCTGTTGTTCTTGGATGTAGAATTGCTGGGGGTTTAGGCATATGCTTATATTTATGTTTTATATTTATACATTAGTACCCAGCTTATATTTATGTTTTTGCCAGGTGCTTTCTGGATGAAGAAGGACCAGCCCACCTTTACCCTTCGACAAGTGGGGATAATATGTGAGCGTCTCTTAAAAGACTATGAAGATAAAGTCCGGGAGGAGTATGAGCAGATCCTCAGTACCAAACTCGCAGGTAGGGTGAGACATGGGGTGATGCTGCTGTTGGCATAACTCAGAAACGAGGGTTTCATGCAGGAGATGTTAAGGATTGTGAGCACTGAGGCCACTCCTTGGTGCTGTCATGGTGTATTTTTACATCCTATGAAAGAACTCATTTGCATTTCTGAAGGTAGATAAACAGAGCTCTTCCTGTAAGAATGTTCCCTAAGTGTAGGCGTTGAGTAGGCCCCCAGCTGGCGCGAACAGGTGGGTGGCCTGTGGTACTGACTTCCTGACAGGTGTGAGGATTGGTACAGTGGGGTGTCACCAGCTTGTTCACACTTCTGCATAAGAGTTGCTTTGTTGATGTATAAGTTGGGCGCTCTGTTTGATAGAAAAAAGCAAGTACAGGTCAGCTGAGGCTAGAGATGGGTGTTAGTGATGACAAATGGAGCCTGTGTGATAAAGAACAGGAGTAGAACCCGAGAGCGCCTCAGCGCTTAGGCTTTCTGCTCTCCAGAGGACCCGTGTCGGGTGGCCCAAGACTACCTATAGCTACAACTCCGGGATCCAACACTCTCTGGACTCAGGTGCCTGCTCTCAAATGTATGCCCCCATATATAGATATGCATAATTAGAAAAATAATGATAAACCTAGAGCTTACTGTGTGGACCAGGCTAGCCCTCAAACTCAAAGAGATCCTCCTGTTTCCAGTCCCCACAAAAAATGGGATTCCAGGCTTGAGGCACCAAGCTCAGCCTTTTTTTCCTCTTTGCTGTCTTGGTTGGGAGTCTGCCGTACCCATGTCCTCGTTACTGATCCCACTGTAATCCCACTTTCATTTTGTAATGAGAGGACTTCAGGAATCCAAGCTCATAGATTGCTGTCCTGTGAAGCCAGTGGCAGAGGGTAGAACTGCAGGAAAGGAAAAGGCATGTGTGAGTAGAGAATGCAAACAGGGAAGACGGGTGCCACTGTGCTTCCTACTGAACTGCCAAGGGATTGGGGGTGGGTTTCTGGATAAGTATATACTCTTTCTTATATCTTCACAGAACAGTATGAATCATTTGTGAAGTTCACGCACGATCAGATCATGCGGCGATATGGGACAAGGCCAACAAGCTGTGAGTATACCAAGTTTTTCTTTAAAATATCTGGTTCTTAAGAACACAGTTTTGCTTGGGAATATTTTGTGTCCTGAGAGCAAAAGGCCCTTGATTATTGCTCTTGCAGAGGACCCAGACTCTTCGTGGGTTCCCAGCACCCATATGGTGGCTCACAGCCACCTATAATTTCTGTTCCAGGAGATCTGATGCCTCCTCCTGACCTCTAAGGGCACCTGGCAAACATACAGAACACAAACATATATGCAGGCAAAACATTCATGCACATGAATAAATCAATCTAAAAAAATAACTTTCTTAAAGACCCTATAAAGTGAAATGGCTAAGAATACTATCGTCTCGCACAATGTCAAATCAACAAATCTTAATTTTACATGATTCTCACACTTATCCTATGAGGTGCAACTTGCAATATTGACCCTATTTTATTGGTAAGGACAATACTTAGAAATGTTAGATAATTTGCTCAAGATTGCTACCTACAGTCATCTGTCTCTAACACTGGTCTCTGTTAATATTTATCCCCAGAAAGGCAGTTCCAGTTAGTTAATGGATGTTGATTTATCCAATAAGTGGTCAAGATTTCTTAATTCTAAATATTTGAAATACTTGAAACACATTTCTTAAATTCTTGAAGTCTAGTACTTTTGAAGTGGTGGTTCCTGCTGTTTGATGGTGTACTACTAGGGTATGTTTTAAGAGTGCGAGACTGTGTCTTCATTGATCCTATTTGTCTTTTAATCCTAATTTGCAGATGTATCCTGAAGCCTTCTTGCCTATCTGGTACCAGGTGTGACCTCAAGAGATGGCTGCTGTACACTTTTTGCAACTGGTTTGATATCACATTTCAGCTCCAACTTTGCATCCTGAGAACACTTAAATGTTTCTGCAGGTCCATTTTATACAACTTGAAAGACCTTTAAACTTTCTGGTTGCCACAAGCATATCTTTCTTTTCTGCTCATCCACTAAACAGCTGTGCCCTACTGTGATAGGTTTTCCAGACAAAATACCTGGAACAGCAGTCTAGCAAAGAATGCCTTTGGTGGCACTCAACACGTGGAGTCTCCCCAAGCACAGCTCTGTGAGAAGTGTGAGTGTGCGTGTGCATGTGTGTGTGTGTGTATGTGTGTGTGTGTGTCTGTGTTTTAAGTTATTATTTGTATTGTGCAAAAGTTTTTTTTGATCTTGGGGATTCTGGCTGTGAATTGATGCACGACAATTATGGTTAAAAACATTTTCTTGGTCTATAGAAGATCATTAATGTTTGGTGACCATATAAGTTGTAACAGTGGGTTGTTTATTTGTAGGTATTATCGTTAAATACAGGGACTGTTTCCAGGCACAGAATTTGAATTGTAAGTTAGAATGGACATAAGATGTGATTATGATGATATAGGGAAGGTCTGCAGTCCTGAATCTGCAAATACGTGGTGAGAAATTAGAACAAACTGGAGACAGGCTATCAGTACATGGATTCTGCCTAGCTGTGCTGGAAAAATACTTTGACTCCAAGCCTTAAAATATCCTGTGGAGTCTGAGCTCACCTCATTCATACAGTCACGGAGCTCCCTGGATGCTGAACTTCTACAGGGAAAAGATCTCCCCTGGAGCGGAAGATCAGGGTGTGCCTGGAGCGTGTAACGAGTGCGAGTGAGTGCGGGGCTGGTCCAGGCTCGCAGCACTGCTACCTGGGAGGAGCGGCCCACCTTCGCATCAGTTTCAACATAGAATCTGGATCCTGTGACCAGGTTACCCCAAACTCTCCTTCAGTACCCTGCCTGAAGTTGCTTACTGGCTGTTCTTTGCCTTGGACTCAAGGCTATGAGCAGGAAGCAGCCTCTGTTTCGATGAGGTGGGAGTTAAGTAGACATTTATTTTTACTGTGACTTGTTCAGGACCACATTTTACAAAATGCCTTGTTTCCTTTACTATTGTTTTGGAAAGGAAAGTTTTATGAAAACTGTTTTAGTTTGAATATAGAATAGTTTTATTAATTACGGCTTTATTTTGGAAAAATCTTGAGTTTTAATTCAAATGTTTGCCAATACCTTCCAAAGTAAGGTGATATTCAGAGACAGTTGTTGCGATCAGCTGGCTTGCGGACATTTCTGGGGTATTCACATTTGAAGATTCCTTATTAATGAATGTCTTTGACTTAAATCTAACCAAAAACTGCAACATTATTCTTTGTACATTTTCATTATATAGTGTTAACAAGCTTAGTTGCAAACAAATAAAATACTTAAGCTATTTGTTTACCTTGCCTTCTTGATACTGTGATGATGTGTATTCAGATAACTCTATAATAAGGCTGCTAGAACCATTTCCACAGTTCAGCAACCTGTTGGAGATTAACAGACTCTGAGAGCCCACCAGTGCTGTTTTAATAATTAAAGAATGACTGACTCACCTAAAGGACAGTTTGTTTCATCTCTTCTTTCTCTAGCATAGTCCTGTTCCCTGAAGAAGAGCCAGTGTGATGGCCGTGGTGTGGTGGGTAAAGGCCTATGGGGCTGCCAAGGCCTGAAGGTGCTCACCCAAGGCCTGTCAGCCACCTCCGTGCTGTGCTTCCTGACTAAGTGGCTTCCGGCTAGACGTGGCTTTAGTGATTAACAGTCATGCTACCCTCTCAACTGCTAGCAGTGCCTGCAGGCTGTTTTTAGGTTATCCTTTGGGGCCACTGAGTGTGATACCACTGTGGTTGGCATTAGGGAAATGAGGCTACACATTGGGGACCTGGAAGCCTGTGGGCCTTCGAAGTTCAAGGTCATCCTTGGCTACATAGCATTCAAGGCCAGCCTGAACTGTGTGAGTATATGAGACCCTGTATGTATATGTATGCATGTGTGTATATGCATATATAATATGTTTGTATAAATATTTATTTTTAACTTCACTGACTTCAAGGGCTTAAGGGTACTTCCCAAGTAGGGAAATTGCATTCTTCTTTGGAAATCCTGACTTAATAATAAAACCTACAAAAGCTACAAGGATGCATTGGAATGTGTGATTTTAGAAAAACCTATATGGGGAGCTAGTTACATAGCTGACTGTGCGGACTAACACCTGTGTTTAATGTGTTCTGTCTTTTTGGCAGTACTGGAGATTATACCTAGGGCTCATGCATGCTAGGCAATGGCACTATTCTACTCCACTACTGAGCTATTCCTCTATCCCTTTTCTAACATCATGAGCTGAAGAGGTGGGGGTAAAAATAAATGTTCCTGCCTCCATCAGAGGAGGAAGAGTGCCTTGTGATACGAGAGCAGTGTTAGAGTGGACCTGGGACGTAGCTCTGCTGGCAGAGTGCCCGTCTGCAGTGTACAAAGCCCTGGGCTTGGTCTCTGGCACTGCATAAAGGCAAACATGGTACATGTCTGTATCTCCAGGATGGGGACATAAGAGAAAGTCAAGGCCCTTAGCTACATCGTGAAGTTGGAAGCTAGCTTGTACTAAGAGCTGGTCTGACAAGGGTTGAAGGGCTACAGATGGCTTGGTGGGTAAGAGCATGCACTGCCCTTGCAGAGGAACCCAGATTTTGTTCCCAGAAACCACCAAGTTTGAGACACACCTGTCTTTTCTTACTTGATTCTTTGTGAAGGTCACATCATCCACTCCAGTCCTGCTCTGCTTGTTTCCCTGTCCCCTCATAATCGCCCTTGCTGCCCTCCTCCTCCTCAAAACACAACAAAGAAAACATAAGAAAAATGTACTTTGAAGCTGTAGTATGCCAGTGTATCCTACAGTATATCCCTCTGTCTGCGTACAGTCACTTGTTCATTGCAGTGAGTCATTGATCTGCTTCAAGATCTCTGGCTTCTAACACCATCAATATTGGATCATCATGGAGACTCCTCCCAGTTACCCTGTTGTTGCCCTGTGTTGTGGAGATTCTGAGGCTTTGGAGCAGGAGGAATGGCCTTTCATTTGTCCCAACTGTTCGAAGATGATATTAATGGGGTGGGGGTGGGGGGGTGGGCCAATTCAGAGCCCTGATCTGGGCCTGGGTGGTAGCTGAGCTTGTCAGCTCACTAGCTGACACCACCTTATCAGACCCACCATGGCAAGCTCCCCAGCACTGCTCTGGCTAGGCCACCTAATGCTGCCATTAGCAGGAGGCAGGGTCAGCTGCTCTCATACCCATGGGCTGGCTCACCCACACCTCCAGAGCCAGCTCCACTGTGCTGCCCACTCAAGGTCCACTCTCCCAAGTGCTGCAGCCTGTGAGGGGCTGGGCCAGCCCTCCCACTCACCCAGGGTCTGGCTCACATCGGGGCCAACCCCACTGTATTGCCCAGGTGAGAGACGGGGTCTGCCAGGGTAGGGGCAGAGCTCCTTTCCCAATCTCTCTCGGCTATTGCAGGGGCAATGGGAGGAGGAGAAGGGCATCACCCCTGTACGCACGCCACCTTTTGCCAGATGAGTGTGCTGGGCCAGCTCCTCTTTGCTCTACTCGGGGCTGGTTCACCCACTCCCCCTTGACCGGGGCCAGCACCACTGTACTGCCCAGGCAAAATACAAGGCCAGCTCTCCAGAGTGCTGCAGCTGGTGAGGGGCAGGGCCATTTCTCCCAAGCTTGTGACCCTGTGGGCAGCTTTCCTGACTGCCAGAGGTGGTAAGGGACAGCGGAAGGCATCACCTCTGTACCTGGCCTGCTTTCCCAAATGCTGCCACGAGTGAGAGCTGGAGCCAGCTGTCCAGAGGCCACATCCAGTCAGGGGTGAGGCTGGTTATTCTCAGCCCCTGGACGTCTATGTGGTCCCTGTGGCTGTGTAGCCATGAACTCTGACATGGCTCTCAGTGGCAGCTCTGTCTGGGACCTCACCATGTTCCCAGGTGGCAGGACCAGCCCCTCATAACAAGGCTATTCCTTTCCTCCGAGTTTCCAGTTCCATCTGTTCATAATCCTTAAGCTGTTCCACTTCTTTTTCTCTCCCATCTGACCAGCACATACTTGCACATTGTGGTGGCTCCCCTCCCACTGCAGGTTGGTGAGCCCCTGGGCTGCAGCATCCATGCTGCGTGGTGTGGCATCAAGCAGGTGTCTCTACACTGTGCCATTCACTGGAGGGCAGGTCTGAGGTCTGTCTCCTGCTCAGCTCTGTCTGAATTTGATTTGATCTGAGTCCCAAGCATAAGACAGCTTTGGCCACCAAGCCAGGCATCAAGCCAGGGTGAACAGAGGACTGCCATCTGCTCTGTCCCTGAAACAAGGTGCCTCTTTGCCCATTGCCAGGGGCACACCTGGCTTTTAAAATTTGGATTCTGGGCACTTTACAGACAGAGGTATCTCCCTGGTCTGTGCTCTGTAAGCAAAGGTAAACTGAAAAGCAGGGGAACTGAGTATGTGCCAGTATGCTAGCTGAGCTGCAGACAGAACAGTTCTGATGTCCCAACTGTTATGATCTGACAACCCCCCCAATAGCGGTAGCCATTTTGTTCTATACCTGTCAGCTATTTCATATAGTTGGCTGTAACATGCCTGCCAGTCACTGACACAGAGAAGTCACTTGACTCAAGGACATGCTGACCTTATACTTTGTTTTGTTTGTTGTGAATGTTCTGTATGAGGTTTGCTAATCTTAAGAAATTTCACAAAACCAGAAAAAAAAGGGGAGGGCAGCGGTGGCACACACCTTTAATCCCAGCATTTAGGAGGCAGAGGCAGGCGGATTTCTGAGTTCGAGGCCAGCCTGGTCTACAGAGTGAGTTCTAGGACAGCCAGGGCTAGACAGAGAAGCCCTGTCTTGAAAAAAAAGAAAAGAAAAAAGAAAAAATTCCTCAAAACTTTACATAGGAACCATCAAATCAAAGGTCAATATGAACTGTTCTGTCTAAAATGGCTTGAGTCAGAGCTGAGCTCCAGCAGCTCTTCCTGCACTTACATATGTTTTTTGTTGCTGATACTGAAGACTGCTACCAATAAGCCGAAAAGTTATGATTTTAGTACTCATGCTGTTATCTCAGTGTTCCACCTTCCTCAGGATCAGTCAGCTCAAAGGCTGACTGATAACACTCCACCAGGTAAGCCAACTGCTCCTCTCCTTACCCTTGAACTTGTGAACTCGGTTTTCTTATAAGAAGTCTACTCTGAGACAGATTAGTACTGCAGTTAGGCTTCCAAGTCCTTTTTGCAGTCCTGGATACCTGAACCCTAACACCAACAATCTGGGCTCAGCCAGGCAGTGGTGGCACATGCCTTTAATCCCAGCACTTGGGAGGCAGAGGCAGGCGGATTTCTGCGTTCAAGGCCAGCCTGGTCTGCAGAGTGAGTTCCAGGACAGCCAGGGCTACACAGAGAAACCCTGTCTTGAAAAAAACAAAAAAACAAAAACAAACAAAAAACAATCTGGGCTCACCCCATAAAGGACCAGAACCAAAAGTTTAAGGCTGAAGCCTCCAGTCTGGATTAGGAAAAGTACATTCAGAACATAAGGTCTTCTGAAATCACCCACTTGTGTCCAATCTTAGCCCAATTGGACATACAACATCGTCATCTACAGAGCTCATGCCTGAGAACTGCAATGAAGACAAAGTTTTTTTTTAATTTATTATTATATCTAAGTACACTGTAGCTGTCTTCAGACAGCACCAGAAGAGAGTGTCATTTCTTTCCGGATGGTTGTGAGCCACCACGTGGTTGCTGGAATTTGAACTCAGGACCTTTGGAAGGCCATTCAGTGCTCTTACCTGCTGAGCCATCTCTCTAGCCCAAGATATTTTTAAGGTGTTTTGTTTTGTTTGTTTGTTGAGAGAAAGTTTCTCTGTGTAACTGCCCTGGCTGTCCTGGAACTTGCTCTGTAGACTAGGCTGGCCTTGAAACTCACAGAAATCTGCCTGCCTCTGCCTCCCAATTTGCTGGGAGTTAAGGGTGTGGCCTACCATGTCCTACTTCCAAGATTATTTTGTTTTAGTTTTTTTTTTTTTTTTTTTTTTGAGTCGTCTCACATACCCTTCTTGGCTGTCCTGAAGCTTGTTATATCAACCAGGCTGACCTTGAAGTCACACAGATCCACTTCATTCTTCCTCTGAGATTAAAGGTGTTCCCCACCACACCCTGCCCTCAGTACCTTTTTATAAATTCATGATTTTGTATTGGACTTCACAGCTACTCTGGGACACATGTAACTCCAATTCCAAGGGATCTGATGCCTCTGACCTCAGGCACCCATACAACATGCACATACCTACACCTAAGACACACATAATTAAAAATAAGACAACCCAGCCTCCAGGATTTGGGGGGTGGGGTGGAGGGTTCAAAACAGGGTTTCTTTGTATAGCCCTGGCTGTCCTGGAACTCACTCAGTAGACCAGGCTGGCCTCCAACTAAGAAATCCGCCTGCCTCTGTCTCCTAAATGCTGGGATTAAAGGCGTGCGCCGCCACTGCCCAGCTCTGGGATTTTTTTTCTTTTATGCAAGAAATGATTTACATACATTCGGCAAGTTTGCTTGCTCCTGTGAACCCAACATTTGAGAAGTAGAAAGATTCAAGACAATAACTGCAATTCAAGGCCCATCAAAGTTATCTAAAGCTCTCAAAAACACTGGTAAGGGAGGGACTGGAGAGATGGTTCAGGGGTTAGAGGCACTGCCTTATAGTGGAGAATGATAGAGGAAAACCACTGACATCCCAGGCCTCAAGGTGTTTTTTTGTTTATTTGTTTTTTGGGTTTTTTTTTTTTTCCGAGACAGGGTTTCTCTGTATATCCTTGCTGTATAGCCCTGGCTGTCCTGGAACTCACACTCACTCCCTAGACCAGGCTGGTTTCAAACTCAGAAATCCACCTGCCTCTGCTTCCTAAGTGCTAGGCTTTTTTTTTTCTCTAAAGATTTATTTATTTTATTTATATGAATAATTGTCTTCAGACACACCAGAAGGCATCAATCAGATCCCATTACAGATGGTTGTGAGCCACCATGTGGTTGCTGAGAATTGAACTCAGGACCTCTAGAATAATAGTCAGTACTCTTAACCACTGAGCCATCTCTCCAGCCCAAACGATTACTTTTTTTTTTTAAGAATTACTTATTTTATATATATGAGTACATTGTTGCTGTCTTCAGACACACCAAAAGAGGGCATCAGATCCCATTGCAGATGGTTGTGAGCCACCATGTGGTTGCTAAGAATTGAACTCGGGACCCCTGGAAAAGGAGTCTTAACCACTGAGTCATCTCTCCAGCCCCTTCCCACCCCCCACCCCCCACAGGGTTTCTCTGTGTAGCCCTGGCTGTCCTGGAACTCACTCTGTAGACCAGGCTGGCCTTGAACTCAGAAAATCAGAAATCCGCCTGCCTCTGCCTCCCAAGTGCTAGGTTTAAAGGCGTGCGCCACCACTGCCCGGCTCACACCGAAGATTTAAGTGTCGTAGATCAAGTGGTAGTGATGGTACCTGGGTGATTAGACTGTTAGGACTTCTGAGGTGTACTGCACCTGCAGTGAGCCGTCATATCCATTTTGTCTGTAACATCCTGTAAGGCACTTGTCTCGGTGACTCTTCCACTGCTACACTGAGCTCTCTTATCACTATGACCTGTTATCTCACCTTACTGAAGAGTGAAGGCCTTGTCTATGTGTCTACTCAGCACTGACCTAGGACTCCCCTCGACCCCCCAGGTCAATTACTTTAAGCCTTCTCCAGGCTATCTCCGTCTAGTGGACAGAAGAGCAACAGTTCCCTGCCTTGTTAGGCGTTGTGTGCCTCTAGGAAAGAAAAGCAGAGTGCATGCTAGGGAAGGCTCCCGCCCAGGCAGCGTCCCTACAGGAGTTTACCTGCTGTTAAGGATGCTGACTCGGTAATAAAGCTATTTGGTTTATGAAACCAGACTCTGCTGAGTTAATTTATGGTGAGAATGATGGTGGGTGTAGTAAACTGCCTGGCTGGCTTTACCAGTGCTTTGTGTAATCATACCACTCAAGAAGTCCAATTTTTCGGGTCAAGAGACAGCTCTATCCATCAACATAAGAGGAAGTCTTGAGACAAGGTCTCCTGTAGTCCAGGCTGTCTGTCTCCTGTAGTTCAGGCTGTCTGTCTCCTGCTGAGGCTGAAGGTGATCTTTACCTCCTAGCTTTACCTCCCTGGAGCTGAGATTACAGGTTTGCATCACCACAATACCTGGTTTTTAATATGGCTCTGGGGATCCAGCACTCTACCAACCAAGGCACATTCCCAGCCCAAGGGGAGTTGAAGTGGAAACTTAAGGATTCTTTGGAAAGTCAGTTGGATGTGTTTTGCTGGGGCCAAACGTGAAGGAATGTTTAGCTGAAGTGGACACAGGTAAAAGGCTAAGGCAGACTCGTGAAGGAACGTTTAGCTGAAGCAGACACAGGAGAATGTTCTGCTAAAGCAAGCATGTGAAAGGACACGTGATGAAAGATTCTTTGTTAATAACATGCATGTATTGGTCTACCTTACATTTCCTAGTTGAGCTGCATTTGTTGGGACTCCATAGAGAGGAAAACACCAAAAAACTTGTGGCCTGTTGCAGGTTCTTGCTGCTTCCTCAGACTCGGGCTGATTGGCAGAGTGATGTCAGCTGAGGCAGATGCATGTGCTAAGGCAAAACCTGTGGAGGACACGTGATGTTTGGAGGGTATACATGGGACTCACAGACAGTGACGGAGGCTGAACTGGGCTTACTTACAGGGCAAGCTGTGCAGCCCTTGTGGTCTCACATCTTTGCTGATCTTTGCTTCGCTAAGAAAGGCAGAGCTAGAAACGTCTGGCATTCCTCCCTGGTCCTTCCTGCTGACCCCTGTGAGACAAGAACCTTTCTAAGCAGGTCTACTATCTCTTTTGGGTGGTGGGCTACAAGGGAGGTTAAAATGTTTAAGAACTATCGTTAAAAATAAGGCTTGAAAAAAAATTAAAGTTACAGGGAATTCTTTGTTTTGTTTTCTTGTTTTGTCGAGTCACAGTCTTGCAATATAGCTCTGACTGTCCTGGAATTTGCTAGACTAGGATGGCCTTGAATTCATAGAGAACCACCTGCCTCTGCCTCTAAGGATAAGGGGAGCTCTAAGGATAGACTATCTACCAACCTCCAGTTGCCTTTGGCATCTTTGGCCTGACAGCCTTGTTTCCAACTCAGTTTGCTTAAGGGATTCCTGGTTTGGTTTAATTCAGCTTGCTATTTCTTCCATCTCCAAATGGAATCCACAAGATCTGCTTTCTGTCCTACAACTCAATAACTGGCCTGAGAGTTTCCAGCATCAAGGGCTTCATAGGCTACCAGTTTGTTCAGATCTTCATAACAACAGTGTAAGACACTTAAGTTTCCACTGTGAATGGGCCCAGGACAGAGCCCTGTGAGTGAATACCAAGGGGACTTGGAATAACCCTGCAGCACCCTTGGTCCTCCAGCAGCCCCTGAATGTGTTTCAGAGGGGTTGTGCAGAGGCAGCAGCCTTTCATCCCAGGGGACTCGGAGGGTCCATGTCTGGGAGGTGAAGACAGGTATAAAGTCCTTTGCTTTATTATACAGTCCTAAAGAAGCATTTAGGAGGGAGGGTGTGGAAGGTAAGGGACACAGTGATGGGGGACCCACAAACACATATCTCATACCCAAACAAATCTCATACCCAACATAGAGAATCCCCAAAGCCTGGGCACCATAGCAACAACTGAGATGCAGTTCCTGCTTGATCTGGGAATTGTAGTTTTCTAGCATTTGCTTGGGAGGAAAGGCTGTTGTTGTCTGTAAGGACCCTATTGTCTGAGATATCTAGTGGTGAGTACCTGTTCACATTCAGATCTACAATGGATATAAGGCTGGCAGGGCCTGAGATGAGGCTTAGAAATGTCTGAAGGATTGGAATTTCCATCAGAAGCTGGCGAGACAAACAGGGTATGAATGGATTTGAAGGGGAGAGATGATGGTAGCGTGTCAGAAGGAAGAGAGTCAAACTTAAGATCAAGAGAAAGCTTGGTGGGGAAGCTGCCACCTAGCCTGACAACTAAGTTCATCCTGCTTGAGCCCCTAGAGTTCAGTCCCCTGGATTCAGGTGGTAGAAGGATGGAACCAACACACACATACACACACACACACACACAGTGTAAGTTTTATTTCTGGATAACTGAAGACAGAAGTTTGGAGGGAGTGGGAAGCAGTATATCAAGATTTGGAAATAGGCTGGGCAGTGGTGGCGCATGCGTTTAATCCCAGCACTTGGGAGGCAGAGGCAGGTGGATTTCTGAGTCCAAGGCCAGCCAGAGCTGGTCTACAGAGCGAGTTCCAGGACAGCCAGGGGTACGCAGAGAAACCCTGTCCCCCCCCCCCAAAAAAAAAAGATTTGGAAATAGGACATCAAACCTAGGGATTTTGGCTTTTTGAAACATTGACGCCACAGTTCAGCCAGAGTGAATGGTCCCCTCCTTTGAGTTCTGTGTGTACTTCAAGACGTCATCCGTGCTGGGGGAGGGTGGGGTCTCTTGGCGTGCTGTGCCCCGGGTTCCACTTCATCTTTCTTTAACAGATGTCACACAATCTGACTGTATCTTAGTGTCAGCAACCCAACAAGGACCATGGCATGTGGCAAAGTGACTAGGCTTTGGTCACAGATTGTGCCCCAACAAGCCAGCGTTCAGCTACTTATTATCAATAAAATAATTAAAAGAGCCAAATTAATAGCAAAAGCAGAACAAGATTTATTCAATGCACTTACACTGAAAAGAAGGACAAAAAGATCCAGTGATTGCTCCAAGTTTCTCCTCTGGGTCCTGACATGAAGATAGGATTTAAATAGAAGGCAAGAGATATGCATAACTAACCAATCTGGCCAAGGTGGGTCCCCTGCCTACTACTGTCTCAGCTCCAATCACTCCTGCATCTGGTAAGTTAATAAAGATAGAAGTTGTTTGGCAACCAACGATGGCCAACCTACTTGAGGAGGGACTTCTTCCCTACAGCAATCCTGTCATCAAAGATAAACAAGGTGGGGGAAAGTAGAAATTCAGTTAAGTTGCCTAGGTAAGACTTGGGGTTACAGCAGATTTCTGGCTTCTCTTGAAATTTTGCAAGATTTTAGCTAGGAGTACTGGCACACACCTTTAATTCCAGCACTGGGGAGGCAGAGGCAGGTAGAGCTCTGTGAGTTCAAAGCTAGCGTGGTCTACAAAGCTGTTCCAGGACAGCCAGGGAAGTTATACAGAGAATCTCTGTCTCAAAAAGGAAAAAAACCTACACACACAAACCAGCGAGATTTGAAAATTTGATACCTTAATAACAATAAGATAGAGCTATGGAGTTAGCTGTCTCTGCCTTTAGACAGAGTATAGGGTTCCAGTTACATTTCCCATGGCTGTTACGAGTCCTGAAACTGAAGCCAAGGATCATTCGTCATTGATCACATGCCTTTATGGTTATTTTCTTTTTTTTTTTTTTTTTTTTTTTTTTTGGTTTTTTGAGACAGGGTTTCTCTGTGTAGCCCTGGCTGTCCTGGAACTCACTTTGTAGACCAGGCTGGCCTCGAACTCAGAAATCCTCCTGCCTCTGCCTCCCAAGTGCTGGGATTAAAGGGGTTATTTTCTTATAGTGGTCCTCTTCTCACAAGAAGTGTGAAAGGAAACTTGTGGAAGGAATTTGACTTTACTTGCCTAAGAGACTGGAAGACTGGAAAGATGAAACCACAGAGAAACAAGAAAGCGAGGGTGGCAGGAGGTGTAGCTCAGTGATAAAGCATGTGCTGGCATATGGGTCCCTGGCTTCTAGCCCCAGGATTGCAAGGGGTCATTACCTGATGGCCCTTGAACATATGAGACCCTAAAGCAGGTCTTCACAGTGGCACAGGAGAGGGGTGGGTTAGAAAGGGTGGCCATCAGGTCCTTGCCATTAGAACTTTGTAAGCATGGCTCACTAGTTCCATAAGGGGCCAATGTTTGGCTGGACACAGATTGAATGCTCAGAAAGCCCGAATTGAATTGAAACTGATTTCATGTGGAACGTGCAGCCAATGGAAGAGGGTGGGTGGAGCAAGTTGGAGGGATTGAATGAAATTAATAAACTTAGACTCTCTTGCTAGGGTTTCTATTGCTGTGAAAAGACTCCGTGACCATGGCAACCATTTAATTGGGGCTGGCTTAACGTTTCAGAGGTTAGTCCACTATTGTCTTGGCAGGAAGCATAGAGGCATGCAGGCAGACATGGTGTGGAGAAGGAACTGAGAGTTCTACATCTTGATCAACAGGCAGCAAAAGGAGACTAATCCGCACTAGGCTTAGCTTGAGCATAGGAGACCTCAATTCCTCCCTAACAATGACACACCTCCTCCAACAAGGCCACACTTCCTAACAGTGCCACTCCCTATGAGGCAAGCATTCATACATGTGAGTGAGTCTATGGGAGCCATTCCTATTCAACCCACCACATGGACTTTGGGAATTTTCTCCAGAAACTGTTTATTCGCAGGCACAGCATCTGCCTTATAGCCCAGGCCAGCCTTGAATTCAAAAGATCCATCCTCCTGTCTCAGCTTTCCGATTACTTTGATGCAAATGCCAGCTAATACATCAAAGACCGTTTTTCTTCAAAAAACGGTCTTTCTAGGACCTAGAAGTCATAGAGATCCACCTGCTTCTGTCTCTTAAATTCTGGGATTTAAAGGCGTGAATCACCACGCTAGGCACTATTATCTTTCTTTTAAGATTTACTGTGTGTGTGTGTGTGTGTGTGTTGTCTCTATGTATGTGCACCCACGTGTGTGCTCCTGGTGTTGCCGAGGTTTGAAGTATGTTGGGTCCCCTGAATCTAGAGTTAAACCGGGGGCCTCTCCCAGAGCAACAAATGCTCTTAATCTCTGAGCTGTCTCTCCAGCCGGCTATTATGTTTATTACTAAAAAGGGAAACAGCCACGGTGAGATTGGGAAACAGAGTCACACAAGTTTTGGGGTCACGGCTCACGAGCTTTACCCACTACATTTTCTTGGGGTGAGGGATGCAATACTCTTTCTCGAGTGTGACCTTGCTCAAGTAGCACAACAATCAACTGTCATGACAGTGCTGAAAGGGAGAACTCACTACTTCAGTAACATGAGGAAAGGTCAATTAATCGGCTGACAGAGTCTGGAGCCTGGGCTGCTGGCTGCGCAGGCGCACACCGCTGTGCTTGGTTTCTACGGTTCCTGCATGGACACGGCCGGCGGTCGATTTACGGCGTCGCTCTGTAGATGTCGTGCTGCGTGCGTCCTTTACGGCAGGCTCTTGCGTCCTCCGGAAGCCGGCGGTCGTGAGCTGCGCCCAGGGACCTGACAAGGGCACTGCTGAAGTGCGGTAGGCGCTGCTGTGTCCGCGCAGCTAGGCCTTAGCTCCTTGACAAATCTCTCTCTGTGGGTGTCCCAGGCCTGGGCATGTCCTCCTGTCTTCCCTTCACCCCACAACTAGGTCCCCTCCAGCCCTCCAAAGTAATTCCGCCCTTTGCCGGACTCCTGCCATGGCCTCCTTCCTACCCTGACATCCCGCGCTCCTTTTTGTGTTTTAGTTTTTGTTTTGAGACTGTGTAGCCCTGGCTGGAATTCACTCTTTAGACCAAGCTGGCCTTGAACTCGCAGAGAAACATCTGCCTCTGTCTCCCAAGTGTTGAGATTAAAGGCCTGCGCTCCATTCTGATTTTGGTTCCCATTCTCCTGGGCCCTATGCTTTCTCCCTGTTGTGCACTTAGCTCCAGAGCCTCTGTCCGTCATTGCCTTATTGGACCGCACTGATTACTGCTCGTGTGTGTGTGTGTGTGTGGTATGTAGATCCGCCTCTGGAACGAGGCAGTTGTGAATTGTGTGGGTGCTGGGACTTTATTCTCCAAGGGCTTCCTCCCCTGAATTCTTACTCGGGTTCCCGGTGTGGGTCTCCAGTGCTTATGATGCGCTGTTTCCCCTATTTACCTGTGACATACACAGTAAGTGACTAAAATAATGGGAGGGGACTTTATAAATTAAACTCACCCCTAAATTTCAGGATGATTTTGATGTGTGTGCTGTGCTTCCTTTCCAGGCTTAAGCACTTTTGTCATTTGGGATTATTTTGTTGTGTGTCAACTCTATTATGTATTTTCCATATGTTCTTTTTGCTTAATGTCTGTCATATTCTATTGAGCACCAGAATCTATCCATTTCTTTATAGTTGTAAGTTCTTTGAAATTTCCTGATTTTTTTTTTAAATTTTAATTTGACTTGTTCATTTATTTTTAGCAGTTAGCTGGCATCTGCTCGATTTTCCTCTCAAAGCAAAAACCAGTAGGAAAACCATAGAAGTAAATACTCTGTTACAATATTGGACAAAGTACTTTTTAAATTTTTAAGTTGTTGTTGTTGGTTTTTTGGGTTTTTTTTTTGTTTTTTTTTTTTTTGGTTTTTTGTTTGTTTTGTTTTTGTTTTTGTTTTTTGGTTTTCGAGACAGGGTTTCTCTGTATAGCCCTGGCTGTCCTGGAACTCACTCTGTAGACAAGGCTGGCCTGGAACTCAGAAATCCACCTGCCTCTGCCTCCCAAGTGCTAAGACTAAAGGCATGCACCACCACTGCCCGGCTGTTTTGCTTTTTGTTTGTTTGAGTCAAAACAAATTTTTTTTACCCTTGACAAAAATATCCTTATATATAGAAAAAAAATAATTTTAGTTTTCTATTCCAGAAATCTGGGGCCTCAGACTTCACAGATAAAGTATCTCGTTTCTTCTCAGAAACACGTCATTTTATCACTCTCGTTTCCTTGTGTTCTTTTACAGCCATGCCTTTCCTTGATGTGCAGAAAAAGCTGGGCATCAGCCTAGACCGGCACTTTGTGTTCCTAAGTGCTGAACAGCCCTACAAGAATGCAGCTCGGTGCCACGCTTTTGAGAAAGAGTGGATAGAGTGTGCAAGTGGGATCGGGGCGACCCGGGCGAAGAAAGAGTGCAAGATAGAGTTTGATGACTTCGAAGAATGCTTTCTTCGGTTCAAAACGGTGAGAAAAGAATGGGGATGGGAGCTGAATTACCTCCCTCCCCTGCCCCTTACACTCTCTTCTGGCCCTGGTGGGGATTGAATCCAGGGCTTTGCACACGTTAGGTAGGTTCTAGTCCCCTGGGCCAACTGCAGTGTGTCCTGTTGGTCTTTGGGCAGTAGCTGCTCACTTGCCAGGAAGACTCCTGGCACTCAGGCAGCTAAGACCCTTTGGATCTGAGGAGGGCCTGTTCTTCCTCTTCGTAGCCTGTCTTCTGCCATAACCAGAATTGTGTGTGTGTTTAGGCCTTGACTTTTTGGTAGTCTGTAAAGCAAGAATTCACAGTGGCTTTGATTGGTTGTTCTTGAAATGTTTTGCGGGCGGCTGGAGAGGTGGCTCATGACTCCCTTGACAGCACTGGCTGCACTTCCAGTCTCAGTGCCCACGGGGCAGCTCACAACTGTCTGTAGCTCCATTCCCAGTGGATCAGACACCGTCTTCTGGCCTCCACAGGCACCAGGCACACTTGTAGGGCACAGACACATATGCATTCAAAACACCCATATATGTAACATAAAATAATTTTTATAGAATTAAAAGAAAACTTTGGGGTGGGACTATTTCACAGTCATTGAGTCCTCATTGGAGAAGCTGTCAAACCCTGGAGATCTAGCACAGTAAACATAGTGTGACCAACTGGATGCGTTTCTGAAGAAGATGGAGGCATTCATTAATGACCTTGCTTTAGGCAAATTTGACCAAAGGTTCAGGGAGAAAAAGGTCTTAGCTGAATGAATTGAATAATATGTGGGCCCTAATCTTACAAAAGGAAGCTTTGGCTTTAGGTCATCATTTTTGCCTGTTTCTGTGTTGCAGCTATACCTTAAATATATATATATATATATATATATATATATATATATATATATATTGTTTGTTTGTTTATTTGCTTGAAATAGTCTCACTATACATACAGCTTTGGCTGCCCTTGAACTCAGAGATTTGCCTGCATCAAGGTCTAGAGTGCCAGGATTTAAGGTGTACACCACTACACCTAGCTGAATTTATTTTATCTCTTGAGTTCAGGGAGAAAAATCTAGATTTCTTTTAAATTTATAGTCAAGTTACCTGGATCGAAAAGTTTTAGCAGGTGAATGGTATGGTGGTGTCTTTAATCCCATCACTGCATAGTAAGCTACAGGCCAGCAGGGATACAGAGTGAGACCCGTTTCCAAAAAAAAAAAAAGTTGTTTTTGTTATGTTGTTTTATTGTTTTTTTTCAGTAGAGAAACCAAACTTGAAAGGAATAAGACTCAGACTCAAAATATATTTACAAGTGCCTTGGCTGTATAGCTAGGCTCTTTACTGACTAGATATAACTTAAAATATCCCATTTATTCTAGCCCACATTCTGCCACATGGCTGGTTGCCTGTGCTCAGGTACCACGTGTTCATCTCAGTACAGCTTCCCAGTGAATCTCCTGCCTGGCTCTATCCCAGAATTCTTTCTGCTTTCTGGATGTCTCACCTTCTATTTACTGGCTAAGTCATAGCCATAGGGTTTAAATTAACAGATGATGTATCCATACAGTAAAGATATTCTCTGTACACATGTGTTCACTGGGTGAGCAGTGGTTCATGGTAGAGGTTAGAGGACAACTCTGTGGAGTTGATTCTCTCCTACCATGTGGGTCTGAGGAATTGAACTTTTGTCTTCAGGCTTAAATGGTTAAGATCTTGCCGGGCGGTGGTGGCACACGCTTTTAATTCCAGCACTTGGGAGGCAGAGGCAGGAGGATTTCTGAGTTCGAGGCCAGCCTGGTCTACAAAGTGTGTTCCAGAACAGCCAGGGCTACACAGAGAAACCCTGTCTCGAAAAACAAAAAAAAAAAAAAAAAAAGAAAAGATCTTTACCTGCTGAGCTAGCTCACAAGCCCACAAATGTATCTCTTAATGGTATTACAATTACCTGTGTTGGTTTTTTTTTTAAAGATTTATTTATTTTATGTATATGAGTACACTTTAACTGTACAGATGGTTGTGAACCACCATGTGGTTGCTGGGATTTGAACTCAAGACCTTCGGAAGAGCAGTCAGTGCTCTTAACCGCTGAACCATCTCTCCAGCCCCTGATTTCTTATATATACTGAGAATATCCTGATTATTAGCTTTCAAGTATGTATTTTTATGTATATTAGAATTCTGAGTCAGGTGTGGTAGTGTATGCTTTTAATCCCAGCACTCTGGAGGCAGGAGTAGATCTCTAAATTTGAGGCCAGCCTATTCTACAGAGTGAGTTCCAGGACAGCCAGGGCTACACGGAGAAACCCTGTCTCAAAAAAGCAAAAATAAAGAGATGAGAGGAGAGGAAGGGAGCAGAAGGGGAGGAGAAGAGAGGGAGAGAGATCTGATTAAAAAGTTTCAAAGTGATTTCCAGTTGATCCTTTTGTTTTTCAGTTAGTTCTTTAAAGATTAATTTAGTGGGCTGGAGGTTGGCTCAGCAGTTAAAAGCACTTGTTGCTCTCTCGGGGTCTGAATTCAATTCCCAGCAGATGTGCCAAGTGGCTACAGCCTTCCCTCAGTTCTCAGATCTGATGCGCCCTCTCTCTCTCTCTCTCTCTCTCTCTCTCTCTCTCTCTCTCTCTCTCTCTCTCTCTCTCTCACTCTCACACACACACACACACACACACACACACACACAGAGACAGAGAGAGAGAGAGAAAGTAAAATCTTTTTGGAAAATGATAAACTTTAGGTCTGGGGCAGCATTTGCCTAGCATGTACAAAGCCTTGGGTTAAGGCTTCAGCACAGGAATTTTGAGTTCTCTTTGGAACTGGCTATGTAAACCAAGCTGAACTCACTGAGATCCCCCTGCCTCTGTCTCTGCCTCCTGAGTGCTGGGTTAAAGGCATGTACTACTATTCCCAGCTAGGAGTTTTTAAAAGCAAACGGAACAAAAGATAGCAGTGGACTCCAGCTCTCACTTTCCGGGTCCTGTTTCCCTTTGCCTTAATGTTTTTATCCTTAACAGATAAGGCGAATGCGTGAAATCAAGCTACAGCGGGAAAAGCTAATGAAAGAGGGGAAATACACCCCTCCACCTCACCATTCAGGCAAGGAGGAACCCAGGCCCTGAGCAGACTAACTGGAAGCCACTTTTCGAGCTCTGTTTTCCACTGGAGAGAATGTTTAAGGAAAAGCCCCTTCATCAAGTATGTGAAAATAAAGAATTACTCAATCTTAGTCTGTTTTCTTTTGGGCCATGTTTTTTAGTGATGAAAGGTTGTCCTAGTTGCCTCTCCTGATGAATGCCTGCAGAACCGAAGCCAGAAAGCTCGTAGGGGGATGGGGACTGCAGGCAGCCAGCTTTTGAGTGCGATTTGCATAACAAGGCTCATTTTTATTTTCCTACCTCCAAGAGTTTGCAGTTCAGTGAAGGCTGTCTTGTGGGGCAGCTGTTCAAGGTTATTTAAATGCACAAAAATGTTACTTGTCTTCAGGGAAACATCTAAGGTGTGGTGACATCCTTTAAGGAAGGTCACAGCTTCTTGAGAAGTAGCAACCTGGGATGTTCCCAAACCTTTGTCAAGAGTGCATTGTATCTTCACATAACCTTGCTTCAAACCCCAGCAGTTGTTGGTAGTGTTCTGAAGCAGGCAGGACATTACCCTGTAGCTCAGGTGTCCTGCTCCTGAGCCTCCTGAGTGCTGGGATTATAAACAGAAGCCACAATGCCCTAGTCACAAATTATTTTTTACTTTTTTTTTTAAAGATTTGTTTTATTTATGAGTACAGTGTAGCTGTCTTCAGACACCCCAGAAAAGGGCATCAGATCCCATTTCAATGATTGTGAGCCACCATGTGGTTGCTGGGAATTGAACTCCAGACCTCTGGAAGAACAGACAGTGCTCTTAACCACTGAGCCATCTCTCCAGCCCAGGCACACACCTTCTTACATGGTGCACACACATACACATTCAAAGCTCAGATATTAAAAAAATCTATCTGGAAGAGATGGGTCAGTTGTTGAGAGCACTAGTTAGTTGCTCTTCCAGAGGACCCAGGTTTGAATTCCAGTACCAACATGGTGGCTCACAACTGTTTGTAACTCCAATTCCAGACCTAATGTCCTCTCCTAGCTTCCCAGAGCCCCAGACACACAGTGGTACATAGGCATACCGACAGGCCAAACACCCATACATAACAGTTGTACTTTGTAAATTAATTTGCTAATTTGGTCTGGGGATGAAACACAGCACTTGCTTAGCATGTGTAAGGCGCTGGGTCCAGAGCCCAGCCTTCTCCCTTCCAGGTCTTCCCTTGAATGGCAGTTGGGGGGTATTAAGAACATTCATATTGCTGCGTAACCATCGCCAGAGCAACAGCATCAATTTCTAGGACTCTTATTTCTCAAATGGAAACTTTCTTCATTAGAGGACAGTTCTCATTCTCTCCCCTGAGCCCCTGGCAACCATTCTGTCTTTCTGTGGTTTTGATTTCTTTTAAGCACCTCCCTTAAGTAAAATACCTATAATAGTTGTTTTCTTGCTTGTTTGCATGCATGGTTCTGGGGATGATGTTTCCTCTGGATTTAATGCTGAATAGGTTTAAGGTCTTAGTTATTTTAGGCATTTTTAAAATAGGGCCCGCAGCTATGTTCCCTTTGTAAAAGCCTTGCCTCACAAGCACAAGGATGTGAACTCAGAGTCCCAGAATTCACATAAAAAGCCATAGTAGATGGTTCTAGTAGTGTATGCTTTTAATCCCAGCACTCAGGAGGTAGAGGCAGGAGGATCTTTGTGAGTTCAAGATTCACAAAGTTCCAGAACAATCAGGGCTGCAGAGAGAGACCTTGTCTCAAAAAAATAAATAATATAAATAAATAGTGGAGAGTTCTTTAGGAAAACACCTGATGTTCACTCATGACCCCTTGTGTGTGTGTGTGTGTGTGTGTGTGTGTGTGTGTGTGTGTGTGTGTGTGTGGCATAAGGAAGAATAAACTGAGATCAACAGAGAATCCATGTTCCCATATAGCTATGTTCAGTTGGTTTTTGGCAAGAATACCCAGGACCATTTAATAAGGAAAGAACAGGCTTTCAGTGGGTTCTGGGAATTCAAACTTGGGTTCTTGTGTTTTCCTGTGGGGAATTTTTATCTACTGATCCATCTTCCCAGCCCCCAGCTCAGAGAATCTTTACCCAGGTAGATAGAGGCAAGAGTGCCAACCTGCTCTCTACTTTCTGACCTCATTGTCATTTAAGGCAGAGCACTAGGCACACAACCGAGTTTTGTTTGGTTGATCTGGTGCTGCTATGTATCCAATACTAAATTCTGTATCCCAAGATTTGGTTGCCCCCAGACAAGCAAATTCCCACATACACCAGTCTTTGTTGTGTAAGCCTTGCTCCCACATTAAAGCTATTGGTTACATAAAAGTGGCTACAGCCAATTACTAGGAGAATACAGGTAGATGGAGTTTCAGTTACTGGGCTGGGGATTGCAGATAGGGACCATGTGAAGGAGAAGAGGAGGAAGAGGAAGAAGGAGAAAGGAGAAAGGGCAAGAAGGAGATCACCATGAGAGGAGATAGACCACAAGCATGTGGACAGAAGTGGACTCTAGTGACAGGCAGAAATAGCCCTGGTCACACTCAAACAGCAAGTATTTGGAGAGCGCACCTGGGGAAGTAGACAGTCTAACGTATAGAAAAAAAGATTAGTGGTTATTTGCTCAGTAATTGTGCTGAGGCTGATTTAAAAATTTGTAGGACTGGCTCAGCAGTTAAGCTCTTAACTGACTGCTCTTCTGAAGGTCCTAAGTTCAAATCCCAGCAACCACACGGTGGCTCACAACCATCCGTAATGGGATCTGATGCTTCTTCTGGTGTCTGAAGACAACTACAGTGTACTCACATATAATAAATAAATTTTTAAAAAAATTCATAGGACTCTGCTTCAATTATTGGGAGGCTGGCTTGGCTAAAGAAATAACTAATAGAGTTATTAAATAACATCTAAAAGTACCATTTACAAAGTTTAATCCTCAACTGCTCTTTCTGGAAGAACCAAGATGTGGGATGGAGCAGTGGTCCTTGTCATGGTACTCAGAGTGAGTAAGGGTGAAAGACAAGTACAAATAATCATTTCAGCAGATGGCTCACTCAGCCCTACCAGAGAAACACAAATCCTGTTTGATGACCCATAAGAGGGAGAAAGCCTTAAAGTACTGTTTCTCAACCTATGGGTCATGACCCTTTCAGAGGGGTCATATACCAGATATCCTGGATATCAGATATTTTACGTTATGATTCATAACTTAGAAATACTACAGTTATGAAGTGGCAACAGAAGTAATTTTATGGTTGGGGGTCATCACAACATGAACTGTATAAAAGGGTTGCAGCATTAGGATGGTTGAGAACACATACCTGGTATCTGGGTCTGGAGTCTTAACTCCTTTATGGGAAATAGGCTAGTTCTTTCCTTAGGAGGGAGAAGGGAACTTTTTTTTAAAAATTGTAACTGCTCAAAACATTTTGTGGTTAATTTCTACACTGGGAGATACTGAACATTTTTGCAATGATGTAGCAGAATCCTTTAAAGATCCTGCTGGGAGCTCCCTTTCTGACTGCATTCAGGGTTTACTGTGACCATTGCTTCCTGGGAACAATACAGGATTTGATACAGAGGCATCAGGCTCTAGCTGCAGGACCTTGAGAAGATGGGTAAGACCACTTTGTAAACTGGCAGAAATGGTGTCTTCATCTACAGGGTACCTGGCTATGGCCAACTGTTTCCAAGTTGTAGCAAGGGACTAAAGTGACATGTCCCAATGTTTCATGAGAGATCAGAAGACTATATTTTTATCAAATATCTGTGTTATTTAATGCTGAGTTTAATTTTTGTTTTGTTTTGAGACAAAGTCTCACTGTGTACCCTGGACTGGCCTTCAACTCCAAATTCTCCCTCCACTTCTGGGATTCCAGCCCTGTGCCACTATGCCTAGGTAAAAAATTTTTTAAGTATTCAGGGCGATTTCTGCCTCTGGAAAGACAGAGTAGACAAGCTTTTCCCAAGTCTTCTTGCTAAGAAGTACAACTAAATGCTGGACACTGTAAACGGAACAAGCAGAATGAACAAGAAAACAGACCTGCTAGGTGCATTGGGATAAAAGAAACTTGGTGTTATTTCCTGAGTATTATTTTTACCCCACATATGACAGAATGGATACAGGAGACATCAAGCAATCCAAATCTGCCAATAATGATGACAACTGAAAGTCCTGAGGAAAGCCTGCTTCCTTTAGTTAAAAGACCAGGAAAAGGTACTAGAAAGATAATGTTTGGACAGCATCATCTTCACTCCAGCCTGGTTCTCACTCCATCAATAGGCCAAGTAAGAAGCCTAGAGTAGGCTACTCTAAGCATGATGTAGCCCCTCTCCTCCAGGTGATCAGAGGTCCACTCAGGACATCCACTCACAGAGAGGCTATCCATGCCTTTCCACAATAGTAGTGGAGACCACTTGGGGTCAGAAGGAGGTACTATCCCACACCTAGCTAGGGTGCTGTCAGTAAATGCATAAGGCAAAAACTGCCTATTGCCTAGAAGGACTCTCCTCTCCCTCCAGCTCCGGGTGCCTGTGGAGACCAAAGGGAGATCCTGAACTTTCACACCCTCCTGGCATTAGGAGACACCATCCCTGCTCTTCCTGCAGAGCAGTGTGGGGAGGAGTAAACACAAATATAAATGAGACCCAGAGTCTGATCCTACTCAAAACATCCTGGTCTCAAGGCAAAACCACTCTGCATATCAAGAACCTGACAAATCTAACTTGAGGGGAGAGGGAAGGGAGAAGACTCCGTAGGCAAAGGTGCTGCTCCCAAGTCTGACAACCTGAGTTTGTTCCCTGTGTGGTGGTTTGAATAGGAATGCCCCCCATACACTCATGTTTGAATGATTGGCCATAGGGAGTGTCACTGTTAGGAGGTGTGACCTTGTTGGAGTGGGTGTGTTCTTGTTGGAGTAGGTGTGGTCTTGCTGGAGTGGGTGTGGCCTTGTTGGAGTAGGTGTGGCCTTGTCGTAGGAAGTGTATCAATGTGAAGGTGGGATTTGAGGTCTTACATGCTCAAGCTATGCCCAGTGTGCCTCGCAGTCTCCTGCTGCCTTCAGGTCAAGATGTAGAGCTCTCAGCTCCTTCCCCAGCACCGTGTCTGCTTGCATGCCGCCATATGAAGCTATAAACCAGCCCCAGTGAAATGTTTTGCTTTGTTTTTTTAACAAGAATTGTCCTGGTTATGGTGTCTCTTCACAGCAGTAAAACTAAGATTAGATCCACATGGTAAAATGAGAGACAAACTCCCACATGCTGTCCTCCATGTGTGCATATGCACACACACACACACACATACACATACATGATATCCTGATGTAATAAAAAAACAAATGTTAAAGGAAGCTCGTTGGGGCTGGAGAGATGGCTCCACGGTTAGGAGCACTGGTTGTTCTTCTAAAGGTTCTTAGTTCAATTCCCAGCACCCACATGTTGGCTCCCAACCCTCTGTAACTTCAGTCCCAGGGGATCCAATGCCCTCTTCTAGCCTCCTCTAGCACTACCCACACATGTAGTGCATAAACATACATTCAGGCCAAACACCTATTGACATACATTTTTAAATATTTTTAAATGAATAAATAAGAAGGGGCCAGTAAGATGGCTCAGCAAGTAACACACACACACACAAACACAGAGGCAGACGCATGAACACATACGCATGAATACACACAATTGATAATTTAGTTTCAAAGAGCTCAATGGGTGGGGCTGGAGAGATGGCTCAACGGTTGAGAGCACAAACTGCTCTAAAGAGGTCTCTGGTTCAGTTCCTAGCACCCATGACCAACTGGACTCCAGCCCAGGAGCATGCCACACCTCTAGCCTCCTCAGGGACTCATGTGCAAGATCCCATACCTTGAGTGATTAAACATGATAAAATATTAGAAAAAATAACTAAGCTGGATGTATGACACATGTTTGTAATTTTGTCACTTGGGAAGAAGAGACACATGGACAAAGAGTTTAAGGTCATCCTTGGCCTCATAGCAAGTTCAAGGCCAGCCTGGGCTACCTGAAACACTAACTAAAAAGGAAAAAGAAAAAAGAAAATCATCTATAAGCCGGGTGGTGGCACACACCTTTAGTCCCAGCACTCAGGAGGGGCAGGCAGCTCTCTGAGGCTTGAGGCCAGTGAACTCTACAAAGTGAGTTCCAGGACAGCCAGGACTACACAGAGAAACCCTGTCTCGAAAAACTCCAAAACAAACCAAACAAAAAGCAAACCACATTCTTCCAACATATAATGACATAGAATATACATTGTCTTTGCAAAAAGGAGGGAAGGGAGCACAGCGAGGAAAGACTGGACCAAAGCAAGACCAAAACCGGGCTGGGCAGACTCCCCACTCTGCATCTCCATGTCTGATGTCAAAGCGCTCTTCAGCTTTGTTAACTACACACTTCCCTCTCCTGGGCTGGTCCCACTCCCTGTTAGCAGCTTTCCCTGGCAGGTATCCCACGGCTCTGGCATCTCCAACATCTTGGGGTCTCCAAGGCAATCCCGGCTTCACCGTCTCAGCTTCAGGAAACAGCCTCTCTAGGCCTCCGTGCAGGGACACCCCTGACGCATGCCTGGCCTCGGCAGCTGTCCCTAGTTGAGGAGGGAGACTTCTAACCTGTTTCGTGTATCCTCGACTCTGAAGCCAGAACCACATGGCTGAAGCTGCCAAGTTCTGCTGCTCGCCGGAGCTGGAACATTTAATTACATCTCCATCAGCTTTCTGGTCCCCATCGTTTCCTTCACTGCCTAAGCTTGGCCGTCCTGGAACTAGCTCTGTAGACCAGGCTAGCTCAGACTCAGAGACCAGTCTGCCTCTGCCTCCCGAGTGCTGGGATTAAAGGCCGCAAGCATTTCTGTAACTCCTTTTCACTGTTTTTAAATTCCTTTTCAGAAGTTGGAAGTCCGGCTGAGTGGGTTCTCACTTTGAGGTCACTGCTCTCTTTATTCCATTTAGTATCAGTTTTTTTCTTTAAACGTTTTAATCTGTATTTTGTATTTATGTACATTTTTCCTTGCTCAGCTTGCTCGTTTTCATTTTAGATCTATGTGAGTGTGGTCACTATTAACAACCAAACAACACAGTCAACACTAGAACACTAGACTGTCTAGAAATTTCTTCTGCCAAAGTTATTAATTCATAACCGTTCAATTTATCCTCAGGCAGATTCTTTTTTATTTGTTTGTTTGTTTTTTGGTCAAGGGCAGAAAGCAGCTACATTATTTGTCAAAACATCACAAGAAGGGTCTGTAGGCCACATACTAATACTATTCTCCTCTGAAACATCTCGAGCTGGGTCCCAACAGCTCGAATCACCCTCAGCACCACTGCCTTCCAGCCTCCTTCTAGTATGTGTCAGTAATCCCTGCTTAAAGTGTTCTATTGCTTTCCTGATCCAAACAATCCCAGAGTCCACATTGCTCCACACTAAAGCATGGCCATCCCTATCACACCACTGCCACAGTCTCTGTCACCAACTCCATCTTAGTTGGGACAAATGGAAAAAAAATGTCTCAAGGAAAAAACACTCAGGAGGCAAAAGAAGACAGATCTTTGTAAGTCTGAGGCCAACCTGGTCTACATAGCAAATTCCAGGACAGCCAGGGATACATGGAGAGGACTCATTAAAAAGGGGCGGGGCGGGGGGGGGAGCTGGAGAGATGGCTCAGCAGTTAAGAGCACTGACTGCTCTTCCAGAGGTCCTGAGTTCAATTCCCAGCAACCACATGGTGGCTCACAACCATCTGTAATGAGATCTGACGCCCTCTTCTGGCATGCGGGTGTACATGCAGATAGAACACTCATGCATAAAATAAATAAATCTTAAAAAAACAAAAACAAAAGAGAGAAAGAGTCTCCATCAATGAGTTCGGTCTGGACCACCTAGGATGTTTCAGTCAATGATGATGATTCATATACATCATATAACATATAGCATAAAATTATAAGGGGGCTGACAATTTCCTACCACTTCATGACATCCTAACTGTCATAATGTAAGAATCTCTCCAGAGTTCATAGTGACATTTGGATAAGTAAGTATCTTACACTGCCATCAAGCGAATGGTCAGTACACAGCACCACACACAGTGTAAACTTAACTGCTTGCATATTTACTGTACTGTAGTTTGCTTTTCTTTTCAATTTTTGGTGTTTTTTTTGTTTTGTTTTGTTCATTTCATTTTGTTTTCAAGACAGAGTTTTTCTGTGTTGCCCTGGACATGCTGGAACTTACTCCGTAGATCAGGCTGGCCTCAAACTCAGAGATCCTCCTGCCTCTGTCTCTGGAGTGCTGAGATTAAAGGTGTGTGTCATCATGCCTGGCTTCTTTTTAAATTTTTGCATCTTTTTTATGTTATATGTACAGGTGTTTTGGCAACATGAATGTCTGTGGATCATGTGCATTTCTGGTGTTCACAGAGGCCAGAAGATGGCATTGGATCCCCTAGGACTAGAGAAATAGATGTTGTAAGCTGCCATGTGGGTGCTGGGAATTGAACTTGGGTCTCTTTGAAGAGCAGCCAGTGCTCTTAACTGTTGAGTCATCCCTCCAGCCCTCCATTTATTTATTTGTTTGTTTGTTTATATTTCATTTTATGTGTATGAATGTTTACCTGAATGTATGTCTGTATACCACATGCATGCAGTGCCCTAGAGACAAAAAGAAGGAGTTGGGTCCCTTTGGACTGAAGTTACAGATGGTTGTAAGTTTACATGTGGGTGCTGGGAACAGGATCCTGGTCCTCTGTAGTACCAACCAATACCTGTAAAAGTATTTTTACATTCTCCTGATGTAGTTGTCACCTCTGATGCTGATTGCCTTTGTCTGCTAACCTAGGCCTAGTCCTAGAAGCTTTTAGCCCCCATACAATCTAATCGAGGCCTAGAATGTTTTCAGCCTCTGAGTCTTGCTGCTGAATAAGCTCACCCTTCCTAGTTATTTCTGATCTCTAGCTGGCTGGTTTAACTCAGTTGTACTGACTTAAATTCCTTGCCAAGCTGACTGATTCAATCTGGTTTCTCTCTTAGCCTCTCTTGAATTGCTCTGCTTGGCCTCAAACTAACTCTGACAATCTGTTCTAATCTTCTGGCTCCTTCTCATTCTCTGGCTTATTGTGTCTTCATTTGTGTCTAGCTTGTTCTCTCTGCAACATGTCTCTGTACAACTGTCCCAGTAAAACTCTCTCTCTCTCTCTCTCTCTCTCTCTCTCTCTCTCTCTCTCTCTCTCTCTTTCTCTCTCTCTCTCTTTCTCAGTAGCCTCCCTTTCCTCTCTTTTCATGTGAGAGTTGGACGTATCCTATTCTGTCAAATATGTCTCTGATTCATCACTTTTTCTGCTGCTCAATTAGACATCACTTTCAAACATGGGTGCTTCCTTCTACAAACTAACTTTTACCTTTATTGTTTGTGATGAAAGATGTGCACTAAGGGCATTATAGGCGTGTACTAAGGGCTGAGCCATACCACAACACAATTTCAGAGACAATAGTGTGATCAAATATCCAGCATCAAATACTCTGAACTGAAAAGTCATTACTCCAGCCCTACAATAGAAAGGGGAGTTGATCCTTTAATCTTAACACTCTAGAAGGCAGGGGTAGGCAGATCTCTGTCTGACTTAGTTTACATAGAGTTTCAGTAAGTTCTACACTAGCTACCTAGGGATACATAGACCCTGCCTCAAGTTAAAAGGAAAGAGAGAAAGGAAGGAAGGAAGCAAGGAAGGAAGGAAAGGAAAGGAAAGAGAGGAAAGGAGAGGAAAGAAAAAGGAAGAAAGAAAGTGAGGGAGCTGCGGAAAGAAAGAAGGAGACAAACATATTTGAGAAGGTCTGAATCAGATATAAAGAACCTCTAATGGGTTCCAGGTATAGTTCAGTAGGGGAAGGTTGCACAAGACTGACAACCCAAGTTTAATCCATGGAATCCTTAGTTAAAAAGCTGGATTGAAGCTGGGCGTTGGTGGTGGCACTTTTAACCCCAGGACTCCAGATGCAGAGGCAGGCAAACATCTGAGAGTTCAAGGCCAGCCTGGTCTACAGAGCAAGTTCCAGGACAGCCAAGGCTGAACAGAGAAACCCTGTCTCAAAAAAATACAAAGAGAGAGAGAGAGAGAGAGAGAGAGAGAGAGAGAGAGAGAGAATGAGACCCTATCTCAACGAAGTGGAAGGCAAGAGCCAACTTCCAAAAGCTGTCCCCTGACATGCCACATCATGTGCCTGCTCCCCCAATCTGTCTCTCACATATACACAATCAACTAGTGAAAACAAACCTCCTATTGAGCTGGATCGACCAGATAGACAGAGCACATCCCTTCCAACACTAAGACGGCCAGGGCCAAAGCCGAAAGTTTCCAGAGTTGAAAGAAAATACTGGATCTGATGTGACATGGAGTTTATTGCTGGCCCCGAGTTTGTTAAGCCCCTGAGGAATCTTTATCCATCATACAGGGTAGATGAGCCAATGAGAAAACTGCTGAGGAATGTTTGGAAACTCTAGATAAACTGGTTGAGGAGGAAAAGTAGTTGCCAGAGCAAATCTTGAACACGGGTGAGAATTTTCTGTTCTGGAAAGGAGCCTAAAAGGACTCGCTTCCATGAGGAGGTGAAGTCAATGCCAAGTTCCCGGGGTGTTTAAGGTCAGTTTGACTGTCTTGGGGGTGGGGGTAGGGCTATAGGCTACAAGCTGAGATCCTTTGAGACACAGTAAGAGCCCCAGGGCCTTTGCTGTGTATACTCTGCCAGTTGGCTGCAGGAACTCTAAAAAGCCAAAGATCTAGTTCCCTAACTCTAGCACTTTGGAGGCAGAGACAGGTTCAAGGCCAACCTGGTCTATGCCAGCTGAGGCTACATAGTAAGACCTTGTCTCAAACACACACACACACACACACACACACACACACACACACCAAAAACAATACATGTACACACTCACGCACACATGCGAGAAGAAAAAGCAAAGATGACCCAGTTTGAATCTTTGGAGGTGTGCTAGTTGGTTTTTGTCTACTTGATTCAAGCCTAGAAACTTAGAGGTATCTGGAAAGAGAGATTGAGATCTTAACTGAGAAAAATGCCTCAATAGGATTTGCTTGTCTTGCTGGCATTGGTGGCATACCCCTTTAATCCCAGCACTTGGGAGGCAGAGTCAGGCAGATCTCTATGAGTCAGAGGCCAGCTTGATCTACAGAATGAGTTCCAAGATAGCCAGAGCTATATAGTGAAACCCTATCTCAAAAAACAATAACAAGAACAAGAAAGAAGGAAGGAAGGAAGGAAGAATGGAAGAAAGGAAGGGAGGGAGGGAGGAAGAGAGGAAGGAGGAAAGAAAGAAACAATAGAAAGGAAGAAAGCAAGCTGGTTAAGCAAGGCATGAGGAACAAACCAGTAAGCAGCATTCCCCCATGGTTTCTGCTTCAGTTCCTGCCTTGAGTTCCTGCCCTGACTTCCCTCCCTGTGGGCCTCTATGCAATAGCATGTGAGTACACAGTTGCACAATCTATACTTCATGCTTTATATAAAAAGTAACTTTACAGGGAAAACAGGTTTAAATATAAAAGATATAAAGTGCTTAGAGAATAACAGGATGACTTCAGGAGGTCTCAGAAGAGTTCTCACACATGACACCAAAACACATGATCTAAGAAAGAGGTAGGGCAGGGTGTGATGCACTCTTAATCAAAAGGCAGAGGATTGTAGGGAATCTGTGTGTGAACACTGAAGGTCCTGCTTCCCAATTGATTCTTGATGGGTTAAAAACGATGCTACGGCCAATGAACTGGGCGGAATAGTAGGACTTCCAATTTTCCCTTAGGCAGGTTAGCAGATACAGGAGAGGAGAAAGAGATTTACCATGCTTTGGAGGGAGAAAATGCACCAGTCATGTGAGATCTAGGGTGGAGTGGTCATTGGCCACTTCCCCTACTGGGCCTGGGGTAGTTTCCTAGGTGGGAAACTAGAAGCATAACTAAGCTGAGGGCAGACTTAGGGTGCTGAGCTGGAAGTAATAGGAAGGAGGAGAGAGCTGAAGAAGGTGTAAAAGAACCGGACCATTAAGCTAAAGCAATGTAAAAACAAACTAGTGTGTGTGTGTGTGTGTGTCTTTCATTAAGGGATCCGAGGGAACCGGGGAGGAGCTGGTAGCATGGTCCGCCCAGAGTTCAAAGCAGGGTAGTAGGAACTACACGATACAGAGGATCACAAGTTTGGAGACAGTTGCGTCTATATAGAAAAAAGAAAAGAAAGAAGATAAATTGGACTGAGTCAGAATGAGAGACATTTGTTCTAGAAAGACCCCACTTAAAAGAATGGGAAAAAAAACATGCAATAAACTAGTAGACAATATCAGCAAGTCATATATTTAGCAAAGGACTTTTGTTTTTGTTTGTTTTTAAGACAGGGTTTCTCTGTGTTGCCCTGGCTGTCCTGGAACTCACTCTGTAGACCAGGATGGCCTCAAACTCAGAAATCTGCCTGTCTCTGCTTCCCAAGTGCTGGGATTAAAGGCATATGCCACCACTGCCTGGCTAGCAAAGAATTTATAATTCAATTAGAAAATAGTCAAAATGGCTGGAGAGATGGCTCAGCAGTTAAGAGCACTGATTGCTCTTCCAGAGCTCCTGAGTTCAATTCCTAGCAACCACATGGTGGCCCACAACCATCTGTAATGGGATCTGATGTCCTCATCTGGTGTGTCTGAAGAGAGGCACAGTGCACAGATGTATATAAAATAAATAAATAAATCTTAAAAGGGGGGAATGGGGCAAAAACTGTGAGGAGGTATTTCTCTAAATTAAAAAAAAACACAGAGGGCAAATAAGCAGATGAAATAATAGAAAATATTATCAGCCTTGAAAAATGCAAATTAAGAGCTTGAGATTTTCCTGCTCATTTGTAAGAAGCACTCAAATCAAAGGACTGTGGCCAGTAAGGATGTGAAAACGACAAATCTCTCCTATACAACTGTTGGGGGTGTAAGGAGCAGCCTCTCAGAACCTGTAAAATAGTCTCTTTAAAATTAAATATACCATTACCATATGTTGGGAACTGCACTCCTTGCTGTTCGTCCCAGATAAGGGAAAGAAGATATCCACACAGACATGCACATGGCTATCCACAGAGACTTTATGTATAACAGCTCAGACCTGGAAACAAGTATCCCACAAATAGGGGCATGGATAAACAAACTGGGGGTATATTCACACCAGGCTCAAGAGTTAAGCTTGAGCCCTTCCCCAAAACACATGTCTACATCCTGACTTCCTCGACCCTGGAATCGAACAAAAGGTCTTTTCAGAGGTAATTATGTTAAATGTCTTTTTGAAAAAAATAGTGTGTGTGCACAAAAGCCAGGAGCGGGGTCAGCTCCCCTTGAGCCAGAGTTACAGGAGGCTGGGAGCTGCTTGCTTCAGCTATGCAGTGAGTTCATCCTGGGCTATATGAAAATCCGTCAAACAAACAAACAAACGGAAAACCTCGAAATGTGACTGTAGTGTTGCATGCCTATAGTTCCGGTAGGCAGAAGAATTGCTCTAAGCTGGTCTGGGCAGCGTAGTGCAGCTTTTTCACCAGGCACTTAGCTTCGCCAGGAGCTGGAAGGCTCCAAGGAGCAGTCTGCCCTACAGACGTCAGGGGAAAGAGCAGTCACTGGCTATGCTGACACCTCAGTTTTCAAACTTCTGGCCTCTAGAACTGTATGAGAATAAATATTTATTAATTTAAGCCATAAAGTCGGAGATGATTTATCAGTACAGTTCTGAAAAACAAATACACTTTGAGATACTTACTCAGCCATAAAAAGAAGCAGATTAAATAGCTGCAGTGTGGATCCGAAGGGCTGAAAAAAAAAATCTCAAAAGGCAGGAGGTAATAGGGTACACTTGAAATCTCAGAGCTTTGAGAGATGGGCGCAGGATCACAAGTTTGAGGCCAACATGGGATACTTATAGTGAGACCTTGTCTCAAGACAGAGCTATAGAGGCACATGCCTCTAATCCCTGCACTCAGAATGCAGAAGGCAGATCTCTGTAAGTTCAAGACCAACCTGGTCTACATCACTATGTAGTGAGTTTCAAAGTGGCCTTGAACTCACAGAGATCTTCCTGTTTCTTCCTCTAGAATTCTGGGATTAAAGGCATACATCACTATGCTCAGTCTCCAGTCAAGCTTTAAACTGTCTATAAATCCTTAGGGAAGGAAGGCGCCTGGTGAGCCCTCCCCTTTTTGTGCTCTATTGTGCTTATTGTTACGGTGATAAAAATCCAATGTGGTAGAGTGACATGGAAACACGTCTCTACTCTGTACTGTAACAGTTGCCTGCTTTCAGTCACGTGTTATAGGCGTGCCAGATGTGAGCACTGGAGGAAGGGTCCTTGGGGTCCCCGGATCCCAATACCCACTTTAACTTCCTATATGAGGTAATCTTTGTGAGTGATTAATATTTTGGTTTTTTTGGAATTATTTACTTATGTGAGTACACTGTTGCTCTCTTCAGACACACCAGAAGAGGGCATCGGATCCCATTACAGATGGTTGTGAGCCACCATGTGGCTGCTGGGAATAGAACCCAGGACCTCTGGAAGAGCAGCCAGTGCTCTTACCCGCTGAGCCAGCCCGAGTGAGTAATGTTTTGACTGGAGTCGTGATTGCGTTTTGACTACTGTTCTCAAAATTCATTTAACCAGACCTTTCACTTGGGTTAGGTTTTTTGCTTTTAATTAAAAAACAAAACAAAACTAGTATCTTCATGTGTAAGTATTGTGTCTGCATGTATGTCTGTGTACTACTTATGTGCCTGCAGAGGTCAGAAGAAGGTACTGGATCTCTTCGAACCGGAGTCAAAGATAGTTGTGAGCCTGTGGGTGCTGGGAACTAAACTCAGGTCCTCTGGAAGAGCAACAAGTGCTCTTAACTACTGGGCCATCTCTCCAGCCCCAAGACGGATGGATGCTTGTGTATTGGAGACAGGGCCTCATTATTATAACCCAGACTGGCTTTGAACTTGTGATTCTCCTATGTTGGACTCCTACATGCTGGGATTGTGGATGTACACAATTTTGTCCATCCTAATTTACCTCAATAAAGTTGAATTTCTAAGTTAAAAATAACAACCAAGGTTTGTGGAGAAATAAAACAGCATTTTTACCCTGAATTTTCCTAGTCCAAGACTGGAATATGCTACCCTTTGCTACTCAGAATTGTAGAAATAACATATATCACTGAGCGCTTTCATTGCCTCACCAACATCAGATATGGAATGGATGGATAGAAATGTGTGTCACATGAAGGTGTGGTGTTCCAGGACATCAGTGTTGGAAGTCTGGACCAGAGGCAATAAAGGCTTTGCATGTTGTGGGTCTTTCTCTAATATCCAGTTTGCTGATGAGACTGTGAGGTGCCGGACAGCTGTTTTTTTTTTTTTAAGATTTATTTACTATTATATCTAAGTACACTATAGCTGTCTTCAGACATCAGAAGAGGGCATCAGATCTTGTTATGGATGGTTGTGAGGCACCATGTGGTTGCTGGGATTTGAACTCAGGACCTCTGAAAGAGCAGCTGGTGCTCTTAACCACTGAGCCATCTCTCCAGCCTCCTGGGCAGCTCTTTTTATGCCATCTGAACCCTCCTCAACCTGAGAGTTTATGATAGAAGCTAGTCAACCATTCTTTGCTGCTGATGAATAATAATGCCCTATTGCTCAAGGAAACATGTGGCTAATGAAAATACCAAGGAGGGGCTGGAGAGATGACTCATCAATTAGAGCACTGGCTGCTCTTCTAGAGGATCTATGATCTACTCCCAGTACCCACGGCAACTCCAATCTCAGGGGATCTGACGCCCTCTTCTGGCTCTGAGGACACTGCATGCATATGGTGCACACATGCAGACAAAACACCCATATACATAAAAAATAAATAAATAAAATGTTTTAAAAAGTAAATAAAATACGAGCTGGGTAGTAGTGATGCACACCTTTAATCTCAGGACTTGGGAGGCAGAAGCAGGCAAATATCTGTGAGTTGGAGGCCAGCCTGGTCTACAGAGAAAGTTCCAGAACAGCCAGAGCTACACAGAGAAACCCTGCCTCAAAAAACCAAACCAACAACAACAATAATAAATAATGTAAATTAGGAAGGAGAAGTTTATTACAAGTTAGTAAATATTTAAAATTATATATATATATACACATACATATATATACTTATATATATAAGTACACTGTAGCTGTCCTCAGACACTCCAGAAGAGGGAGTCAGATCTTGTTATGGATGGTTGTGAGCCACCATGTGGTTGCTGGGATTTGAACTCAGGACCTTTGGAAGAACAGTCAGTGCTCTTAACCTCTGAGCCATCTCTCTAGCCCCACTAGTAAGTATTTAAACAGGAGTCTTTCCCATTTCAAGTGTTGAGACTGCAGATCCATACCCAATTTAGAAATGCATAGAAGTTGGGCATGATGAGGCATCTGGGTAATCCTAGCATTCAGGAGCTTGAGGCAAAACTGTGAGTTTGGGGTCACTCTAGACAGTGTAACCAGACCCTGTCTCAGATGCCAGGAGGGAAGCAGGGAGGGGCAAATGGATGGAAGGAGAGAGAGGGGAGGAGGGAGGGATCTTGAATAGGCTGGTGGGGTGCGGCAGGCTTAAAAGAGAACCCTGGATCTGGGATGTTAGCTACTTCCCTCCTTTTTGCAACAAAGTATCTGGCAAAAGCAACTTAAGGAACAAAGGGTTTATTTTAGCTCTCAGTTTAACTATCTCCGTAGGCGTGGGGCAAGAGAGTCAGACAGCTAGTCACTTTGTATCTGGATGCTCTCTCCTTTCTATTCAGTCTAGGGCTACAGTACATAGAACTGTGCCTCCCTCATTTAGGGTGAATCCTCCTGCCTCAGCAAACTCCTCCCACAACCTCAACAACTGATAAGCTCTATTCAACCTTTTCCCCCTCAGATATGCCCAGAGGTTTGCCCGCTAGGCTAGGTGACTCTAGATTCTGTTAGGTTCACTGTCTTGCCATTGCTGGGGACCTGGGTGGTTTGTCTATTTCTTTTTTTTTTTTTTAAAGATTTATTTATTTATGTAAGTACACTGTAGCTGTCATCAGACACCCCAGAAGAGGGAGTCAGATCTCATTACAGATGGTTGTGAGCCACCATGTGGTTGCTGGGATTTGAACACAGGACCTTCAGAAGAGCAGTCAGTGCTCTTAACCGCTGAGCCATCTCTCCAGCCCTGTCTATTTCATTCAATCAAGCCTAACTACAGACTAGTGCCACACATTTGGTCCCTCTTTTGTTATTGTGCCCAATTCCACAACTTTCACTGTCACGCCTCTGGCCTAGTAATGACCACAGTCTCAGAGGTTATAATTAACCTTTGTTCAAGCCGGGCGGTGGTGGCGCACGCCTTTAATCCTAGCACTTGGGAGGCAGAGGCAGGCGGATTTCTGAGTTCGAGGCCAGCCTGGTCTACAGAGCGAGTTCCAGGACAGCCAGGGCTATACAGAGAAACCCTGTCTCGAAAAACAAAAAAACAAAAACAAAAAAAAACCAAAAACAAAACAAAAATAATTAACCTCTGTTCATTCATTCATTCACTCACTCACTCATTCATCTAATTAAGGAATATTCATTGAACACATTCTTGGAAACAGAAGATAAAACAGACACAAAGTAGGCACAGGTCCTTCCCCCACAGGCTTTTGTTCTTGACCTTGTTGTGGGAGTGCTTTTTGAGATAGGTTTCCTAGACCGGCCTCAAACGTGCTATAGCCCAAGGTAGCCTTGAACTCTTCATTCTCCTGCTCCCAGAGTACTAAGATGACAAAAACACGTACTACCATGCCTGGCTCTCCAGTAGCACTCAGGTGGCACAGCAGCCCAGATGGCAAAAGGACAGGGACTAAGGAAGCCTGGAACAAGGTTGCAGACCCTGCCTCAGCCATATCTACATGCCTGCCACCTTAATACTCTGCTTTCTTCCTTTTTCAAGCCAGAGCCTCTTCAGGGACCCCATCACTATGATACAGTCAGTTATTCCAATGTTTCTCTCTAGTATGTCTTTTAGATCAGTCATTCAAGAGGGACCAGGGGCGTCAAGATGTTGAGTAGGCATCTATCGCCAGGAAGGAAAGGTAACACCTAGAGTCACAGGTGTATCTGTGCCATCATCATATGTACGGCAAGAATCGGGACAGGGAGGAAGCTGTGGCAGATAACTTGCCTAGGATAAGCAAGGCTCTGGGTTTGAATCCCAGGTACCAACAACTACCACCTCCATCATCAACAAGAGCAATAACAAAAGCTGTGCTTTGACGCACGTCTTTAATCCCAGCACTCAGAAGGCTGAGACAGGAGGGTCTCTGTGAGTTCAAATTCAACCTCATCTACATTATGGAGTTCCAGGACAGCTAAGACTACACAGAGAGACCCTGTCCTAAAAAACAAAAACAAACTCCACAATAGCAAAAACAAGTAACAGTAACAAAAGAAATCTGGGGCCAGAGCGACACGCATTCCATTTTAGCCTTTAGAAGAGGAGACCAGGCTGGCCTCAAACTCACAGAGATCTACCTGGCTTTGCCTGCTAAGTGCTGGGATTGAAGGTCTATTTCACCACCGTGTGGCTCCAAATTCTGATCCTTTTACAAGCCACAGGTATGAGGCTTAGTGGCTGACCCCGGTGAGCATTTGACTACTTTTGTTGCATGAATGCCATGCTCCAAGTGAAATGAAAGTGTGGTCCAGGTTGTTCTGGGCTCCTCCAAACCCAGCATATCGGCTATGAGATTCCAAGTCCGCTTGAGAGAATCAGTAATGGTCTGCTTGGAAATGGGATCCAGTGGAGGGACGCAGTGGAGGGCGCCTCTGGAAGGTAATTAATTAGTCTGAAGTGTCTGCTACCTCTATTGTCCTGTAACAGAGGACAAGGACCTGATCAGATTCACTTCCGTGTTCCCATGCACATGGTATTTCTCAACAAAAGATCGCTGAAATGAATTGGAGTCCAGTAGCCCAAGGTCATCGGCCCACAGCCAGCTGCAAAAATCTTGGCAAATCTCATCAGTGTCTCAATCCCAGGGTAATACAGTTGGAGCTAGGGACACAGCCCTGGGGATTTACATTCGAATGTCCTGAGTCCAGAAGGTTCCGGAAGCTCCACCTTCTGGCAGCTTGCAGCATGAATAATTCAGGATTAGACCAGTGGTCAGAATTGGGAAGGTCATTGAGGGGTGGAAGGAGGAAAACCTTTAGATGTCCTCTAGGCAGACAGGCTGGGCCTTCAGGGTTTTAGCGGTTCTCTTCCTGAGCCTTGCAGTGGGCCCTGTCTATGGACCCAGCACACAGCTCTCTGCCTCTAGAGATTGTTTCCCCATGCTCTTCCTATGTCTCCAGCTTGCTCCCCAAACCCTGGCGCCCACAGTCTTGTCACTGGGCAAGCACTATGGCACTCATTTCTAAATTGAAAAATGACTTTTTTTTTCCTTTTTGGTTTTTCGAGACTGGGTTTCTCTGTGTAGCCCTGGCTGTCCTGGAACTCACTCTGTAGACCAGGCTGGCCTCCAACTCAGAAATTCGCCTGCCTCTGCCTCCCAAGTGCTGGGATTAAAGGCATGCACTACCACTGCCCGGCTGAAAAACTACTTTTAAGCTTGGTGTTTCTGTGCCTTGTGGAACCTTTATTATTATTTTATTATCTAAATATGATCTGATGTTTATTTGGGGTATTATTGACCATAGTAACAATTAAATTTCACCAAACATTTTCTTTTAAAAGAATTTCATATGCCGAGCAGTGGTGGCACATGCCTTTAACCCCAGCACTTGGGAGGCAAAGGCAGGTAGATTTCTGAGTTCGAGGCCAGTCTTGGTGAGTTCCAGGACAGCCAGGGCTATACAGAGAAACCCTGTCTCAAAAAACCAAAAAAAACAAAACAAAAACAAACAAACAAAAAAAAGAATTTCATACAATCACGGTGTATCTTGATCAAATTCACCCCCTTCCCTTCTTTCCCACTTTCTCCTCCCTACCCTCACTTTCCTCTCTCAACTTTATGAACTTTCGTCTTTTTAGATTTATTTATTTTATTTTATATTTATGAGTGTTTTTCCTCTTGGTATGAATGTGCACCACACGCCTGCCTGGTGCTCAGTGAAGATAGACGAGGTTATCAGATCCTCTGGAACTGAGGTTTCCAATGGTTGGAAGCCACCTTGTAGATGCTAAAAACTACTCTTTACCCCTGATGAGCTCTGTTTGAAACCCACTGACTCCACCTGATGCTGCCTGTATATGCATGGATACAGGGCAATTTTACTGAATCAGAAACTTTACTTCTTACACTTGTTTATAGACATAGCTCAGGCTGGTCCAGAACTCAGTTTGTAGCCTAAGTTATTTTTTTAAAAGATTTTTTTATTTATTTTATGTATATGAGTACACCATTACTCTCTTCAGACACACCAGAAGAGGGCATCAGATCCCATTACAGATGGTTGTGAGCCACCATGTGGTTGTTGGAAGTTGAACTCAGGACCTCAGGAAGAGCAGTCAGTGCTCTTAACCACTGAGCCATCTGTCCAGCCCGCCTAGGTTATTCTTGAATTTATGGTAATTCTCCAGCCTCTGTCTCTTAAGTGCTGGTATTGTAGTCATAAACCACCACACTACACAATTTTTTATTTTTAAAATTTATGTGTAGGATTAATGAAATGGCTCAGCAGATAAAGGTATTTTCAGCTAAGCCTGAAGGTATCCCAGAGAGCCCATGAAGTTGGGAGAGGAAAATGGAGGGCGAGGAGGAGAGGAAGTAGAAGGGAGGGAATGGGGTGGATTTGATCAAGATACATTGTGATGATATGTATGTGTGAAATTCTTTAATAAGAAAATGTTTGGTGAAATTTAGTTGTTACTATGGTCAGTAATACCGCAAATAAAAATCAGATTAGCCGGGCGGTGGTGGCGCACGCCTTTAATCCCAGCACTTGGGAGGCAGAGGCACGAGGATTTCTGAGTTCGAGGCCAGCCTGGTCTACAAAGTGAGTTCCAGGACAGCCAGGGCTACACAGAGAAACCTTGTCTCGAAAAACCAAAAAAAAAAAAAAAAAATCAGATTATACTTAGGTAATAAAATAATTAGAAGAGAACCAGCTCCCATAAGCTTTCCTTGGATCTCCACACTTTGAGCCATGGCACATATATGCACACACACACACAATATAATAAAAATTAAAACTTATTAGAGATTTATAAAAGTTATATATAGTTAGCATTTACAATATGTTGTGGCTTCTTTGGGGGATTGGTTTTTCTTTGAGCCAGGATCTCAAGTATGTAGACCTTGAACCCCTTGTCTTAGACTCTTCTCCCTTCGCCTCTGTGTTCTCCGTGGTTTGAGTTTTCTGGCAGGGTCTCTGCTGGCTTTGAACTTGTGATCCTTTGCCTCTACCTCCCTGGAGGACCTTTGAGTAAATCATCTGGTTTTAGTTTTGTATTCGTAAGTGGAAGATCATAATGCTGTCTCTTGGGATGCCTTAATGATCCTTCGTTTTGCCTGCTGGACTGTAAACGCAGTGAGGCCGGTGGGCGGGGATCAGACACGTTCTGCTCTCTTCAGTAACTAGCTCGTAGATGTTCAAAACATATTTGTTGAATGAATGAATGAATCAGAAGAGGCCTACCCCTGACATCAACCTGGTAAAGAACTTTGCACAGTAACCGGAAGACATATCTGTGTGGTGGCTGTTTCTATGCAGAAACATTCGAGGTACATTCATTAATCTGCACCACAGAGGATAGAAGACATGTCTATATCACTAGCTCACACATGCAGAAGGATCTTAATAAATGTCTTATCAGTGGAAGAAGCTTCTTCCAAGCAAGGCGCTGCTTATAAGTGTCTCTAATCAAGAGACTGAATTCTTTTCTCAGGACTCGGTTCCCCTCTTGTCTTTTCCCCTTGGGGAAATGGAACCTCCTGGTCTCTCCTGGACTCAGTTTTCCTAGGGCCTTCTCCAAGAGATGCCCCAGGAGGGGGTGACAGAATATGGTTCTAGAGGAAGTGGGCAGGAGGGCAGGCTGGGGTTATTCCAGAACCCCGGCTGCGCCGGGCAGGGAGCCAGAGCCTGGGAGAGTCACCCCGGGACTGGCCGAGGAGAGCTCCCAGGGGCGGGTCAGGGTCAGCGAGCGGCCCCGGGACGGGGGCGGAGAGGTCGGTCGCGCAGAGGGCGGGGAATGAGGGGTGAGAATTGACCGGGGGAGCCCCGGGGCCGCTGCGAGGGGAGGGACCGAGAGAGGACACGAGGTCAGTGAAGGAAGGGCGCGGGGCCGCGGACCCGCAGGGCACGGCGGGCGGGGTGCGGGGCGGAGAGCGCGGCGGGCGGGCGGGGGGCGGCGCCGGCGCCGGGGGTGGGGAGCGGGTTGGGCGGCTGCGCGGGCTCCGCTTCAGCCGCCGCCGCTAGGGCGCGGGGGGCGGGGGGCTCGGCGCCGCGAGCTCGGCCATTGTGGGAGCCGCTCCCCTCCGCCGCACCGCAGCCGCCCGCCGGCCTCCTCCTCACGCTCACCGGGTAAGACGCGGTGCGGGCTCGGGGGTCCCGGTTCCTCCGCCAGCTGCGCGGCGAGCCTTGGAGCGGGACGGCCGCGCCCTAGCCCCGGGGCGGCTGGCGGGCGGGTTGACAGGCAACCGGCAACCGCGGCCGTGCGGGCCTCGCACCTGCAGCGCGGGGAGTGCGGGGAACGCAGGGCGCGCGGAGCCCGGGTCCCTTCGGGCGGCCGCTGCTCCGGCCAAAGGGAGGCGTGTTTCCTGGGGGCGAAAAATGGGGCACATGGCACACGAGAGGGACCTGCAGGAGCGGGCAGGGCTGGGCAGGGAAAGTCGCCTCCGGCTTCCCGAGATCAGCCGGTGGCACCGACGCCCTGCCGATCCTCGGTCACGCGTCCCCGCTCTTTGTCAGCCACGCGCGGCGGGCACGCGGACCCACCCGCGCCGCCACCGGCTCCCGCGAACGCCCCTCCCCCAGCGTGGGGGTGGAGGCGAGGTGGGGAGGGCCGCAGCCTGTCAGTGCCGGGTCAGATGCTTGTAGCGGACCCAGGTGGCCTGGGGACCGTCGCGATGCCTTGGGGGTGTGGGCGCGCGTTCCTTCCAACCGGGACTGGATGGAGTGACCCGAGTGATTGAGGAGTAGGGCGGAAGCCCGGAGGTCACACAGGTGTGAGTGTGCGTGAAGGGTCGGGGACTGTCAGCGAGCCGGGTAGAGCGGACGAGGGCTGGGCTTCGCACGGAAGAGGCCTTGCTTTTGCGGGGGGCCTTTGTAGTAAAAATGGGCGTCTAGGAGGGGAATGGGCGGCTCTAGAATGAAGCAGGTGGTCTGAGAGGAGGGGCAGTTTCCCTGCCCAGCGCTGAGGGTTAGATGGGTGCACCGTTTGAGTTTCCTGGAGGTTGGGGCTGTCACTTCAGCATCCGAACGGACAAAAAAAGGTGGGAG